>JAXGGA010009552.1:0-50937 GCA_038373865.1 Uloborus plumipes
TTGTTCAATGTTGAACCGTTCAGAAAAAAACTTAACATTAGAGCCTACGTTGAGATTTAAGTTGGATGTTGATCCTGAACTAAAAGGTGGATTTCCTTCAAACTAACTTTGTAAGAAAATGGTTTTGATAAATAATGTATGTAAAGTACTTTTCTGAATAATCTTCTGTGAGGACTCTGATTCCGACCCCACAAACATGGCGGAAATGCAGGTTCAAAAAAATAAATAAATAAATAACTGACTGTGCAGACGATTTTCTGTTTATTTATTCATTTGTTTTGTTTTATTTAATTTTTTTTTTTTTTTTTTTTTTTTTTTTGTCAGGTGATTTTTTTTTTTTGGTAACAAAAATGTTTCATTCATGAGGGCATTTTATTCCTCATTTATATTTAACAACTGGCAACGGATTAAAAATGAAATTCGAGACATTTTATTAACGGACGAGTTTTTTTTTTTTGAAAACTATTGAGGAGTTTTCTACGGAAGAACTATAACAGTTACATTCTTTAAAAGGTGCGACAAAACTTTATTTACTCGTTTATTTACTTTTTACGTGTCCATTTCATCTGATGAGAGGGTTATATTTTGCTTTTAGAAATCAGCTTTAAGTGCTAAAAAGGTATGTGTGACATACTTTTCAGTCTCAGATAATCAAGAGAATAATGATTAGATGCTAGAATGCTGATGTCGATGTACGGGAAAGTAGACTCGTTTAGTTCTTGACAGAACTTCTTGTTTTTTTTTTTTTTTTTTTAATATAAAATTTCTCAAGCAGTTGTTTTAGTAATAACAATGCATAAATAAAACGATCATGGATATAAAAGAAAATCAAAATTAAAACCATAACTATAAAACAAGCAAAAATAATAATAAGCTGAAAAAACCCATACTAAATGTAGAGCTTGAGCTACCATAGTTGATAAGTTGTATTTACTCAAATCAATGCAAATAAATCCGAAAATTTGAGAAACGATTATTCTGCTCTGCAGGAGATTGGTAATATTGAAAAACAATAACAAAATAGCTATAAAAACTGCAAAAAACACATTTAATTATCTCCCTAAAAACAACCTTCTAACCATCATCTTTTGGGTTTTCCCCTCACGTAATTCCACAGCTATCATCCGATCTCCCTCTTCATATTGAAACCATGAACCCATTTATACATGTAATACATACAAACTATAATAACTATAGAAAGCTTGAACAAATTAATAACTTCCTTCAGCGAAGTTGAACTACGCATTAAAACACTACTTCTTGGACCTATAATGAATAGTATTATCAATTGCTCCTCTCGTTAAATGCTTCGTAACAATTTTCCATTAACTTTTCATTACTTCTCACTTCAAACATTCTCCAAGTAAAGCAACAAAACAACACAAGCTTAGCAATAAAACGGTTAATGATAAGAAATACCACTAATAGAGTTAGTGAAACATAAAAAGGAGCTAAGTTATTATCTTTTGTTAACTCATTATATGAGAACAACTCGCATAAAGTTCTAACGTAATGTACTCATTTAAAGAGCTGTTAAACATGTTGATAACGAGTTTTAATATTCTGCAGAGAACAATTAAAAAAACAGCTCTGGAAGATGCGTTTCACTTTCCTCGGTAACTATCGACATCAAGATCTGTTTGCTGTTGGCATTTTATGGATATTGGTTTCGCAAACAGAAAAATAAGTTTGCGTGCACCGTCTCTTCCGTCAACTCTGGCTGCTGCTCTTGTCGACTCTTGCAACCGCCAGAAACGCTGGCTCCGAATTTGACGCGACTGCACGAGGTTGTTCCAGGTGACATTCCCTTCCAACTGTCTGTTTATCTTTTAATTGTTATTGAACTTTTCACATATCACCCATCTGAAGAAATATCTACGAATAAAATTACAATAATAATACGGATTGCTCTGAATGTACGACTAAGTTTTCATCTTGGTACACATCAACGTTGCTATTACTTCTATAATCGTTTTTTCATGCAAAGCTGATTTTGGCAACCATTGCTTTTGTAGAACTTTCTTCGCTTTTGTTTTCAAATGCATAACATAAAGCGTTTCTTCCCAATGTATATGCATGTTATGATAAACCCTCAATTTCAATTGCCATCCAAATCAGCATTTCTTCAGATTCATTTAGTATATCGTATCATTTGCACCTGAAAAATACAGCTATCTTCATTGAACAGGAAAGTAAAATATGCAAGGAAAATAATCAAACAGAAATATGAAGATGCCAATAATGGTTCTCCGATTAAAATGGCGCAGGGAATTTTCCTCATAGAAAAATACATGCTTTCAGACATTCGTAATTCCACACTATCATCAAAGTTATTGAAACATTGTTGAATCAAAAATTAACCAATTCCACGAACAATAACGGTCAACAAGTTAAACCTGGAACGAATGCTTTTTTTTCTGCACTGACCAAAAAGGAAAATTCTATCTGAAAAACCTTAAACGCAAGTACGCGTCTAAAAAAAGACCAATATCGACTGAGCAAGAAAAATAAGAAAACATACCGAAATTTTGAGGAGACTCAAAGGACTGTTTTCATTACGCAGGATGGATAAAGAGCGCACCAGGGCTTTTGGTGCTTTTTGTAAAGTGTTACCCAATGATGCTAAGTCCGGCTCAAAAAGTGATCGCCTGCTTTGTAAGTGTTTTTTCTATTTCGGAATCAAGATGTCGAGCTGTTTCGCAGAAAAAAAACTGGATAAAATGTGCAGAGCCTTATTTTCAGTGATATACCACTTGATTTATGTAGACTACATTGTCATGGAAGTATTCATTGCCATGAAGGAGGACAACAGCTCGAATTTAAACTTGGCTTTCGTATTGAGCGCAAGTTTCCCGCTGCTGGTCTGGCACGCAATTCGAAAGAAAGGGAACGAAATACCACATCTTCTGAGAATGCTGCATTTACATTTAAGGGATGTCCACTTGCAGAAGTCTAGGCGGCACGCGGCAATCAATGTCGGATTTGCTCTCATTCTTCTCTTGCCATTGCTCTACGCGTCCGGATATCTGTTGATCGTATACTTCCGCGAACCAAATGTCCCAGACTTCTTCGCATACTCGTATGAAATACGAAACTATACCCCGGCTGTGTACTCGTACATTTTCACCAAAGCGGCGGCCTGCTGCTTGCAGAGATTCGTGTTCATCGGCATCGTGGTCCTGCTCTACTGGTACGTATGCTCGCGAACGTGCTCGGTTCTGTCCGAATACCGGCGAAGATTCCAATACATCCTCCAGAAGAAGACCCCGGTCGAGGACATCCCCTGCCTCCTGAGGAGATACTCGAGAGTCCTGGACTTCGCCGACGAGATCCAGAGCGTCTTCTCGAGGCCGGCCTTCCTGCTGATCCTGACGAACGGGTCCTTCATCTTCATCGTCCTGGCCACCGTGGTGCACTTCGGGAAGGGCTTCTTCCCCGAGGGCCTCATCCTGGAGGACATCACCATCGTCGTGTCCTCCGGGACCTACCTCCTGATAAGTATTTTATCGGCTGCGCAGGTGTCCATCGAGATCCGACGCAACGTCATGTGCTTCTACCACCTCAGGGAGATGATGACCCAGGACCCCGCGAAGGGGACCGGAGAATGGAACACCGTCGCCCTGCTGCAGCACCTGATGGAACGCCCCCTGCTGAAGCTGTCCGGCTGCGAAATGATCTATTTCACGAGAGGCATGCTCCTCACGGCCATAGGGTGCCTTCTCACCTATGGCTTACTGATCATGCAGTTAGAGAGGTAGCTCTTGCAGCATGGCCGACATTTCTAATTTGTGTCTAAAGCAATGGAAATCTTCTGGCAATCAAAATATTGCGGGACAAAACAGTGACGCTCAACTTTTTTCTACCCAGGAAAAACACCTCATGCTCAGATGAATCACTTGGTTCAGAACACACAAAAATATAAATACAGTACTATGCCTACTATCCGCGGAATAAGGTGGCACGGTAACCGCGGATAAACGAATACCAGATAATCCAAAAAATATGTAAAAACGATACTATAGTATATGCAATGTCTAAAAAAAGTCAGCAACACATACATTTAAATTATAGCTGAAACTGATAACATCGATTGGGGGGGGGGGGTAAAAATATCTTTAAAAGATAAAAACGACCGATAAACGCACTCGCATTTTTCTGCATTCAATAACTCATCCCCGCAAAAAAAAGAAGAAATTCTGTCAAGAACTAAACGAGCCTACTTTCCCGAACATCGACATCGGCATTCTCGCATCTGATCATTATTCTCTTGATTATCTGAGACTGAAAATTATGTCAAACATACCTTTTTAGCACTTAGAGCTGATTTCGAAAAGCAAAATATACCCCTCTCATCAGATGAAATAGACAAGTAAAAAGTAATTAACGAATAAAAAAGTTTTGTCGCACCTTTTAAAGAGTGTAACTGTTACAGTTCCTCCGTAGAAAAAATCCTCCATCGTTTTCAAAAAAAAAAAAAATAATAATAATAAAATAAATAAATAAATAAATAAATAAATAAAAGTACAAAGAGCATCAAAACACATTTTATCAAAGAAAGAAAAAAAAAGAAAAAAAAACTCGTCCGTTAATAAAATGTCTCGAATTTCACTTTTAATCCGTTGCCAGTTGTTAAATATAAATAAAGAATAAAATGCTCTCGTGAAGGAAAATTTTTGTTACAAAAAAAACCGTCTGCAAAAAAAAAAAAAATAATAATAATAATAAATTAAACAAAAAAAAAAATAAATAAATAAACAAAAAATCGTCTGCCCAGTCAGTCATTTTTTTCTGAGACTGCATTTCCGCCATGTTCGCGGAGTCGGAGTTGGAATCAGAGTCCTCACAGAAGATTACTCAAAAAAGTACTTTACAAACATTATTTATCAAAACCATTTTCTTACAAAGTTAGTTTGAAGGAAATCCGACTTTAAGTTCAGGATCAACATTCAACTTAAATTCCCCGTAGACGCTAATGTTAATTTTTTTTTCTGAACGGTTTAATATTGAATGAAAAATGGTTCAAATCAAAAAGCGAAATATGGGAATGTATGGGAAAGCGTCTCCGAGATCTTTCAAACAAAAAAAAGTTTATTCCATTCGGACGGTTCACTCAAAAGTTATTAGGTGGGGAAAGGCTGCTTGAACGGTTCAATGTTGAACCAAAAATGTTCAAATTGAAAATTTAAATACGGTAATAAAGTATCCTTGCCGAGATGCTTCGAATAAAAAAAAGTTTGTTTAAATCGGACTGTTCATTCAAAAGTTATTAGGGGTGACAGCTTGTTTGAACGGTTCAATGTTGAACGAAACATTGTTCAAATCGAAAATGTAGATACGGGACTGAAGTATCCTTGAAAAGATCTTTCGAACAAAAAAGTTTGTTCAAATCGGACTGTTCATTCAAAAGTTAGCATCGCGGGACAGGTTGTTTGAACGGTTCAAAGTTGAACCAAAAATTGTTCAAATCGAAAAATCAAATATGGGAATGAGCTGTACTCGCCGAGATCTTTCCAACAAAAAAAAGTTTGTTCAAATCGGAATGTTCATTCAAAAGTTATTAGGGGGGGGGGACAGACAGACCGACCGACCGACCGACACACAAATTCCCCATCTGAATACCCAACTTTCAAATTTTTAATTTTTCGATATTCATTTTACCTTTTTATTTTTTTAACTTGGCGATATTTTTTAGATGCATTAAGCTACCTTTAATACTTTTTTTTGTCTTTCTTTTATTTTTAACGGGAAAGTAGGCTAAAAAAAAAAAAGTTTGAAAGATTCGCTGATAATCCGAACCGCCAATAAGCCGACAGCGGATGATCGGGAGTCTACTGTACATGAATTATTTTTCATCCTGTATTGCACCCAGGTGACATGAAAAAGAGAATAAAAATACAAAATGAGAATTGCTGTTATCATTAGGATCTGATAGCTACTTTATGAATGCGAAGTTAGCAACTCTGCCGTGCTAAGCACAAAAGTCGTATCTGCACTTTTTAACAAAATTGAGTTATCGCCACTAGGTGGCACTTTGTGACGTATTTTACCCACATACAATGTTTTATGGTCATTTGAGAATAAAAAATATTTTTTAAAAATTTCTGAAAAAGTATCATCTAAATCAAATACATGGAGGAGCAAAACTTTAAAGAGTTTTTTCTCAGTTTGAGCTCGACTGCAGATACCACTTTTGCGCTTAGCACGGCAGAACTATGTTTTTGAGACCAACCTGAACATTTGGCTTCAGAATTATATTGTGTGTGACGATTTCCACGCATCTAGAAAATTAAAACAGGACAGAAAATCCAAGGAGCGGAGAGGATCCATTGGCGGAGAGAAAAAATGAAGGGGCAAGTGGATAAAGGTGGATATGTGACAATTTTTGAAACTTACTTTTTACCATGAATGAAGGTGATAAATCCATCAGTATCATGTCCCCTCAAGTCACAGGTTGGTAACTAAGAATATGACCCCGTTTTACCGTTGACAAAAATCCATTAAAAAAGAATAACGCAACACTTTTTTTGAAAGTTTTTTCTAGAAATTAAAAAAAAAATTGTCACATGTCACCTTTGTCCACTTGGCCCTTCAAATGATACGAACGACCTGCTGATCGGTAGAATGTGCTGCGGGAAAAACTAGGACTATTTTGTTGCTGTTCGGTGGAAGGTGCTGTCTGTGGAGAAAATACTTTCGTTGCTGCTTGAAAGAGCTGGAGCTCTGGAAGGTGAGGTGGTTTTCTACTCCAAACATTGATCAAAACATTGTCAACTGCTGCGCCGTCACATATGACTGACCTCTTTTTAGGGCATTTTTTGAATGAACTATTTTGTCAAGACACAACTCGCATCTGGGTCAGTCTGTTTCAAATCACCCAGGAAAACAGGATTTCGTACCATGTCCTTAGATTTTAATAAAATTTAGTGTCTTTAATATTTCTTGTGAATGCTTTTACTCATATGTGATTTGGTTTTTGTTTTACAGGCCGTCAAACTTTTCAAAAAATGGAATTTTCTGACAACCGCTAAACCTAATCTGCATGTATACGCATTTCTTTAGAAAATTGTGACGGATGCGGAAATCTTTCAATAACTCTAAAAATTCTCAGATATGTTGATGAAAGTATGAGGATTTAATAAAAAAAAATACTTGAAATGTATATAAAGTAATTTTGTTTGAATAAATTATGAATAAACTGCGACAAGCATTTTTTTTTTTTTTTTGTGCAAAAAAAAAAATGAGTTTACTTAATTGGGCTTTTTATGAAGAGACGGAATTCCTATTCAGTAATGAAAGCATTTGAAATAAACCTGAAAGTGTGTTTTATCATTGCAAAAAAGAAAATTAAGAGCAAGAATCTGAGAGAGTGTCACGCCTGTGATTCATGACCTCTCAGATTTTTTCCAAAAAATTACCAAATGTTTATTATGTTATTGAAAGACCAAATCCAGAATGTTTTGCTCTAAAGTTGAGTTGTTTAGTTTTTATGGACCCCTAAAGTTGAAGGTGCGGCATCAAAAATTAAGCGGATTTTCAAGACATGGAAATTGCTGTGAGCCAAAACTCTTACCAGGAACTGTTTAACTCCAATTTTCTTTTTGTGTATAGAATATAGAAGGTTGGAACTTTACAAAATGAGTGTTAAGTTAGAGGTGAGTTGTTGCCGTAAGGTCAGTGAAGGCCCTCAAAACAAGGCATTTTTGACGTTTTTTAGGTCCAAAAACAGCTTGTACATTTCAGTTGGCACGGCAAAAGTAGTGTCGTTTGAAAGACCAATGTAAGCACTTTAAAATAATGTATAAATAACCGAGGAAAGTTGAACGTGCTTTTAGTTGCGTAAGGCCGAAATATGAAAAATGTCATATTTTACCGATATTCAAACGGTCATAACTTCCTATGCCAACAACATATTGAAATATTTTTTTCGCCAATGTCATACTCTATTCTTTGTCTTAACAGAACAGTTGAGTCCTTTGAGGCGAAATGTGAAAAAATTTTTTACAAAAAATTTATTTTTTTCTGTGCATTTTTTGTAAAAAATTTTTGTACAAAATTTTAAATTTCAAATGGCAAAAAAAATTATATTATTTTTTCTTTTTAACTATTAAACGAGTAAAAATTTGAAGAAGTACAAAAAAAAAAAAAGACAATTCAAATTCTTATTAGCTGCAAAACAAATTTGAAAACAAGACTCTCATAAGCACTTCCCGCTCTCTTTCCCAAATCAATTCAGGCTCAAGGCAAGCTACTTATCAGTTTGATCGGCGGTCCCCCTCCCCCCATAAAACTTGTAAAACTTACACCACTCAGATTTTTACCCCCTAATCGCCGGGCCCCGAGTTTCTGACTAGGCTGAGATTGCTTCTCAGCGCCCTGATTCAATTAACAGGGTACTTTTTTGGTCCCCATTTATAAGCATTTGTAATCCTCAAGGGATTTTAATAGCTAAACATGCCTTCAAACACTTCTAAACATGTTAATATCAACAAGACCACACAAAAACGGATACGTTTACAGACCCTCTGCTTTGTTGGACGCTCACCAATCTTAGACAAAAGTTACTCAAAAAAAAATCCACTTACAAATGCTTAAAAACCTTGAATACTTTGTTAAATATGGCTGTAAACCTTGAATTTTAAAGTTTCTAACACAAATGGAGGGGAGGTGGGCATCAAGTTGCGCGAAACTCAGCTCCTTAATTAAAAAAAATATTCTGCGTGATGCAAAAATCCTATTTCAGCAATTTTTTGTAGCATATTTTCAAAAATAATTTTTTGTGACTCGCATGTTTCATTTCTGACTATTCATTAAATACCTAATTCAGTATTTTAGAAGTTACTTTGTAATTGATTCTTTTATTAATATGTTAAGCACGAGAAAAAATATTACCCTACCTATGTATTCTTTTTCGTTTTCTGCAGTACTAGTGATTGAAAAAGAAATTGTCATTATAAGTATTTTTTAATATCTATTTTTAATTTTTAAAAGATGTGTCTTTCAAAGTTTTAACAATTTCGTAAGACTGTCCAATCAACTATTAAAACGCCAGAGACTGGAAAGTGCAAATGAAATGCTTTAAAGAATTTTAACTGTTCCAGAGTCTTTGAAAATCATTAAATACCTTTTTGAAACTCCTTCAAAAGTGCTTCAATCCAATTTCTTATAAATAATTAAAATATGAATTAACTAAATGGAAAGAATGTTACTCTCTCGTTAATTATTTTTTAAATCTCTACACTATTTCTTTTAAAGAATTTTATGTTACTAACAAGTGCTGTGTCTGTCGGTGAGTTGGAGAACTGATCAAAAACTACTATGTAACTATAGTGAAAACCGATGTAAGCAAGTGATAATGTGTTAATCTTTTCTCCACCCTTGTCCTTCCTCTCTGTCGCTTAATGTTAATCGTTTGTTAAACTAAACATTTTTTTAAGCTTTGATTAATCTTAATTTGCAAAAGAATGTAGAAAATTTATGAGATTGTTGTTTGCCTACTTTTCCAACATGTTTTTGAAGTCCCGATTGCCCCATATAAGGCCTCAAAATGCAGAATTTTAAAACTTTTTTTTCAAAAATTTTCCCGGGGGAGAAACCCCCGGCCCCCCTAAAATTACGGATATTATACCCCAATTAAAATAAGTTGTCATTACATATCTCTCCATTTCCAATAAAGGTCAGTTCAAGAAAATAAGAATAAAGAATTGAAAAACACACATCAAACATCGTGGAGGGGGGGGGGGCGGGGGTCAGCTAGAAATTAAGACTCATAGCACACACAAAAATGTGTGTTTGGGCAATGTGCGAAACTCTGGACCCCACCCGAAATTTTTTTCTGGATACGGCCTTAGAACTTGCATCATTGGTTATTTATAGTTTAATACGAGTTAAACATTTTTTCATCTCATCTCAGAGCAACAATGAGACAATTAAGCCTCAGAACAATAAGATGGCCAGGCCAACTATATTGTGAGTCAGGAGGAGAAAATTTATCATCCTCCTCCGATTTACCGAAATTAATGCGTTTAAACAAATGGCTATGGCTTTGGTTGCTTTTCGGCATAATTTGCATTGAGTATGGCTCCGTGTTCCTCCCCCCCCTGGAAAAATTCAAAATGGCGCGTCTGAATATAGCCTACTGTCGCTGTGAGACGCTGATATCGTACATTCAGTTTGTCTCTCTATAAATTTACATTGTCTTGATGGCATAGCAGATCAGACTTTTCTTTTAAAAACTAACTGAAAGATCAAAATTAGTACGAGGAACAACCACAAAGGGTTTTAGAGCATTGATCCCCAATCCACTTCGCTACATCCCCTCTTAAAACTTTGAAACCAAAGCCAGTGACCTTGTGTTGTTTACTCTCGTCTTTATTTCATAATAGCATTTACCTAAGAAACATTTGTTCTGAATAGGTGCAATGAATATTCTCAGCAAAAGAAAAACACTTTAAAGAAAGAATTTGTAAAAATTTGTGCAAATTAAGTTAACTATTTTTACTCACTTTGGCAAAAGGTATTTTTACCGGGACGGTTTTAACTTTTTTTTTCACCTTCGGCAAAAACCTGCCAACCCTAGTTTTAAGAAATCAGAATGTGATTTTTGATTTTAACTTATAGAAAAAAAATATTTCTACAATTATTAAATTCAATTTATGCTGAAAATGAAATAGTATTACTTTAAATTATCTTCTGGGTGAATTTAAAGTTGGCATAAAGAAATATATTCAACTCCATTTCATTTTTGTGCTGCAGGCAAGTAACACTAACACACATTAGAAGCAAAATGCAGATGCAGTCAAGATGCTTAGTACTTAAATGTAAAATTTAGATCTCAAGATTCTCAGCAAATGAAACAGTAGCACTGAAAAGAAAACCTGAGAAAATCTCGCTTCTCCCTGCCTGCTTACTCACTTAAACATTTTTTTTTAAAAAATATGTTAAATACTTGGTTTATAACTGAATATAGAAAATAAGTTATATTTCTTACAGCGTAAATTACAACCTTAAAGTACATCCACAAAAAAAGAAAAGAAAAAGTCCAAAACAAAAGACAAATACTATAGTATTATCCAATTTATATAACATATTCAAGCCAGAAGCCACCTTAACTTGCAGCCGTGTTGTCAAAAATTTTTATTTTCAACGACAAGCAAGTCTGAGTTTTTCCAATTGACCAGCTTCTACAAATATTAATTCTGTGCAAGTTATTTTCATTATGTATTAACTACAGCAGCTTTTATTAAACCCTAATCCTCATATTCAAACTCATTAATATTTTTGTTATTTCAACAATTTTTCTTTTCTTCGTCTAATTTCGTAAAGAGTTAGTTTTTTGTCATTTTTCTTTTTATCTATTAAAACAGTAATGCTCAGCCTACAGCTAGTGAAGTTTACCTATGTGCAACGAAATATTCAATGTTACACGACATTGAAAACCAATCTTTGCATCATCAAAAATTGTTTAATGAAAAGAGCACTTTTGCTTAGTTTAGGTAAGCCCAAGACGGATCTTGTACTAAAACCACATCACTTTCCACATGTAAACACGGAAATTGGCAACCAGCTTTTTTCAGAGAAGACCAAAAGCAACTTGTATGCAAAGCTAACGAAGGAAGCAAACCCATCTCTGAGCAATACCTGCATTCAGCGGGAATCAATAACGATATTAAACACAATATAACAAGTTTTAATAAAAGTCTTTATTTGTCTAATCATCTTTGCCGGATACAGAAGTTTTACCACCACGAATACGTCCGGTACGACGGGCAGCAATGAGACCCACCTAAATTAAATTAAAACACAATGAGTACAAACATAGTGAATCCATGGAAAAGAGAGTTTAAAAAACACGTAACTTTATTACTAGACAAAAATGGCTGCACTCAATCAATGATTAAACTAAAAATTCTACTTTAAGCATTATTTGCTTTATGAGTGTTTTTATCCGTTTATGGCAAAATGCTTCAAATTATTACATACCTGGAAAATATTTGAGCAGGTATAGCAAACATAAATCATATTCATTAAGTATTTTACATTATTTTGGAATTCAAAAATTAGTAAAATATAATTTAATGTCATTAAATCCTTCATCACATTATTGCTACTGACATATGCCAAAAGTTCTAGTGTAAATGGATTAAAAAATTTTTTCTAGGAATTTCTAAATTAAGCCAGCAACTCTGTCCCAACTAAGTTCTAAAAATGAGATAACTGTTTTATTATTTGAATTATTATTAAAAACAACGGAATTGTTTTATTGCATCTTTTGGGAAATTATTCTACACAGCCAACTCTAATGATGCATGAAATCAACTGGTAGATGTTGAATTTAGCCTGCAATACCCTATCTTTTCTTCACAATTCAGTATTTTGTCGTCTCAAAAATTACTGAATTCAGTAAAAACACTGAAAAATGACACGTCTGAATATAACTTACCTTGCGACCAGCAGATGCGTCTCTCCTGACAGTGGATGCTTTACCAATATGCTGGTGATTACCACCACCGTGGGGATGTTCAACGGGCTGGAAAAGAGCAAATTTAAAAGATTATAACTCTGTTTCACCAAAATAAGAAGCTTTTATTTCAGAATAAACGTTAAATACTCTAAAGCAAAAGTTAGATTTTAACCAGCTCTTTGTTAGTGGTCTTCTGGATCGAATTAATCAGCAATACTATCTCCCCCTTCCCCTACACAAGAAAGGTTTGTATTATTCGAGAAGGGAGTTTTACAAATACAAAATGAGCAACTGGATCCAGTTGAGAATAACCTCCATCCAACCTTGGACACCAAATTTGATGCTTAAACAGGGTTCATACTCAAATTTGAAAATTAAAGTAAGGAGTTTTTCAATTTATAAGGATTGTTTTCAGTCGAAAGATTGTTTTGAACAAAATATTTAAAAAATTTTTTTATAACTAGTATTATTCATTTTTGTGGTCATACTATATATTGATTAACAAACTAAATTGAAAGTCAAATATGCATTTATTGCTCCTTGAATGTTAGCAGCCTCAGAATGAAATTCAAGTACAGAAGGGAGAGTAACATTAAAAAATATTTTATTTTGAAAAGAAATAGTGTCTATGTGACTGAAATATAGGCACTTATTAATAATTTCCTAACTAGAATCAACATAAAAAATAATTACTAAAATAAAAATAATAAGATAACTGAAAATGTAAAGCCAAAATAACTTCCCAACTTTTTAAAACTTTTTGACGATCGACTCTTAATGAGCACAGAATTTCATTTCATCTTTTCAATTTATTGATTTAAATCAAAAATAGAATAAAATTTTAGTTGTTTGCCTCTTGACAGAGTATAGTAAATATCATAAGTGCAAAAAATCTTATTTTAATGGCACATGCAAACAGATTGCAATTATCGCTATAAATCTGTACCTCAGAACCAGACTAACGTAAGTCCATTTTCGTCATTTTTCAGTAGAGGGGAAAAACGATGTATTCGACAATCGTTTTTCCCCTCTACCGAAAAATGACGAAGATGGACTTACGTTAGCCTGGTTCTGAGGTACAGAAATGTGCTAAACAGGAGAAAAAAAAAGCATATAAAAGGATTCATTACAATGAAATTATTTCTAATTTACATTTTAAAATTCTACAATAGCTATTACTAGTAACAATCAACATATACTGTCATCCCGCTTAATCGAGTAACGGATAAACGAATATCCAGCTTATACAAATAAAATATCCTGGAACCGAATATTTCCCGTATAATAGACACAATGTCAAAAATCCCCGCTTAAACAAATACCCCGCTTAATTGAACAATATTTCTAATATTCTTTTCAAAATTTCTTGGACAGTATTCATTTAAGCGGGGCCGAAAGTATGAAGCAAAATTTAAATTAAATCAGTGATTTAATTTTTGACTCTCATAATGAACGTATTTTGATTTAAAAAATTTTAATTCATGCTTTTACTAGAATTTTTTTTTTTTTTTTTACGTATTTGCTCTAACAAAGCAAAGTACATGTCAAAAAAAAAATCCAACATTAAATTCGCAAGAAAATACTATTAAGTTTCATCAGTTGCATGCGGAATGTTTGTCACAGTATACACGAAACATTACTGGGTTATATAGGATTACATTTGAATCTAATATAGTAGAAAATTTGATACTTACATTCATGGCCACACCTCTAACTTTAGGCCATGAGTTTCTCTTGGCCTTGTATTTATGATAAGCACGGCCAGCCTTCAGGATTGGTTTGTCAATACGCCCGCCTCCAGCAACAATGCCTTAAAGAGAAAGGGTAGCACATTCATTACCAGTGGAGAGGATAAATTAATTATTTCCAGATTTCCATCAAAGCAGAAAAGCAGTGAAAAAAAAGATTCCTTTCAATTTCAAAATATTTTGCAGTTGGTATCTAGATCTACGCCAGATTCTACTATGATAAGAAATTTGATTTATCACATTAATGAATCAACATTAAGGAAGATGTTTGAATAGGAAAAATTTCTTAAATAATTCCACCTTCACACTAATTCTTTTCCTAGGTGCTTCTTTAAAGTACTCACAATGATTGTTTTCTAATTTTTAAACAGTTAAAAAATATGTACTGTTTTGTTGTCCCATATTTGTTTAGACTTGCTACAGAATTTGCCATTTTCAAAAATGCGGGTTCAAGCAACTGTTCAGGTCGAGTTAGTGCGAATTTCATGCTAATTTTCATTTTTCAACTGCACAATGCTCTTTACAATCACTAATTGCCTATTCCTAACACTTTTGAGATGAGCAGTTTGAAAAAATTTGTAACAGCTTAGACACCAGACAAATAAAATATAACCATATACCATAGCAAACTGTTTTGAATACACATAGACTATTTAATAGCTTAATAACTGTTGCTAAGCTGAAAAAATATAAAAAAAGTGAAAATAAAAACTAAAATAAGCAAACTTTAACTAGCATAGGTTTAAATTAACCTCCACATATTCAAGAGATTGAAAAATTTAAGAAATGCATAAGGATTGAAACTTCAATCAAAGCACTCAATTTTCGGCAAAGCACATGATGGATCCTTTCAAAACATCGAGTTTCACTTATAAGACGTAGAAATTCAGAAATTTGATGCAAATAATAAACATCTTTTTAAAAAGTTGATCAAAAATTTATCTTATTTGTTTAAATATACTAATTTTGTAGAACAAAAAAAAAAAAAAAAAAAAAAAAAAAAAAAACGTAAATTTCCCGAAAATTGAATTCCAATTTTTGGGATTAGTAGTTCATTTTTGTATTTCATATAGAAATGAATGGTCGCCATGATGTTATATTGCCTAACCGTTGATTGATGAAAAGTGCAGAAAACACCTTAACCGCGAATTTTCCGTAGTATGAAATTAATGCTTGCTTTAAATTTTATTTTTAAAATGAATAAAGATATGAAAAAAGGAAGGTGAAATTTTATTTACTGATTTAGAGGCAAGAAAGAAATTTCCAAAAATCACAAATCCTATGCAAAAACTTGCATTTGCAAATATTTTCCTACTAAATTATGTTACTCGCAGACTTCCCAACCAAAGCGGGAACGCCACGTGTTCGCCACCCTTGCTTTAGAGGATATATAAGACACGCAGAAGCTGAAGTTCATGCTGTCCCTCCTACATTGACACAAATAACAAAATATTATGCAGTTGTTAATGAAAATACATCAGAAAGAATCTACGGTTCAACACATTTACCGCACTAGCATTAAGTTACAAACAGGGTATCTGCTCAACCTGGACTTTTCAATTCCATGACTTTCCATGACTTTTGCGAACTATTTTCCATGACTAAAAAAAAAAAAAAATTAAAAAATAATAATAATAAAATAAAAAAAAAATGAACGAACTCTGCTTTGTTTTTGGAAAATTATGCACTTAATATTCTATTTTGCAAAGCAAATGACCAAACATGGCGACTGCGTTTCACAGCAACAGAAGTCCGTTCGCTTTTGAGGTCAAAAAACGATATTTTCCTACCGACACCCTCCTCCCCACCGTGCTAGTCCTCAAACGTACTTTCATGATATGAGTGAGGCGAAATCTGACTTCAAAACGGAACTCGTTGAGTTCCTGCCCCCCCCCCTACCTACACGATTCTTTAAAATTCAACATCGTTTTTTAATTTGTTTTTCTTTTGCATAAAACTCCTCGAAAGAAAAAGATTCAAACAAGTTTTTAAAGAAAAAGGAATCAAATGAAGCGGGAAGGGGGGGGGGGAGGAGACCAAATGTAAAAGGCAAATTTGCCTATGCCGGGGAAAAACGATCAAAAAAAACCATCGAGTCTATCTTTTTGTCGTTCAAGGTCATATTTTATCATATGACGGAGTCCGCGCACATGCGCAGTTACACAAAATTCGCCGCTCATGGTTTTAACGTTGAGAATTCATCTGATTGGTCAACACAATGCAACTCGTTGGAAATTGTAATTGACAAATCAGATTGCACCCAATAACGAAGTAGAATGACGGCGGAAGTGTTTTCGTTCTTCCGAGATCGCAGGAAAAATTTCAATCGGTCCGGAGCGCTAAAATCCATGATAAACAGTCAGTTTCCATGACTTTTGGACATTTTTCGCTGAAATCCATGACTTTCCATGACCAATTTCGATCATATTTGAAATCCATGACTTTCCCTGACTTTCCATATGCGAGGACACCCTGTACAAAATCCCGAAAATACCATCCAAGTTAACAGGTAACAGCAAATTAAACTAATTTTTTTTTTTTTTTAAATTGTCAGTGTTTTTCTCAACATTTTTTCTGCTGATTAATGGGTGCACCTCTAATTAGAACAAAATATTTTGGAAAGTTTCTTACCAACCATAGCTCTGTTTGAGGAAGGCAGAACTTTTTTTGCACCAGATGGTAGCTTTACCCTTGTTTTCCTTGTATCTAAATTGTGAGATATAACAGTAGCATAATTTCCAGAACCCCTCGCGAGACGGCCACGATCACCAGACTTTTCCTCCAAGTTGCAGATGATGGTACCTTCAGGCATGGCACCAACGGGGAGCACATTTCCTACTTGTAAAACAGCTGTCAAGAGAGAAAAAACATCGTTAGACACTGAAATACACCAAAAATTGCTTTGCTGAATTATCTTGTTAAAAAAAGGCATTTTAAAACTTTCGAAAAGGTATCCAATGCTTGAGTTGAATTACCAAAATTGAAATGAAGTAAAAGCAAATTTCAACACCAGATTTTTTAACAAACAAAGACAAAAGGAGTATGGAAGACGTTACTAACAATATAATCAAGAACAAGACTTAATCTAAGTAAGGTTTGACCAATGGCATTTTTTGGCCGATGCCAATTGTTCAAAGTTGGCCGATTTTTTCCCTCTTCCATCGGCCGATGGCAAAAATAAATCAAACGGTTAGAAAAATGTGTATAAGCGATTTGATGGGTCATATATTCATTTCATTCCACTTTTATTTCGACGAATACAGGATAATAGTAATCATTAACATAAAGTCATTCAGATTTTGACCTAAATTTCTGAGTTACTACCACTCTATTTAGTAGTCACTAGATTTTCCTGCACATACTTGTGTCACTTAAAAGAATAACTTTTAATTTTACGCATTACTTAAATGAAAAATATAAGAAAAATGAAAAGCAAAAAAAAAACCCCCAGATTTACGTATTTTCTAAATTTGAGAGTTTTTTTGCACAAAAGTACAAAAAACAATTTTAAATACCAACTATGCACTCGTAGTATATTTTATTTATTTGTTTATTGTTTTCAATATTCAATTTTGTAAAAGTATGGTGTTTTTATTCCCCATTTATGGGGAAAAAGTAAAAGGAAGAATTCATGAATAAATTTAACTGCATATAGGCAGAGTACTTTGAGGTCTTAGCAGTTACTCTTTCAATGATTTGACAGCAAAGTCAACAAGATTTTAAGCTAAGGATCACATGATACACGGCGCCAGCCGGCCCACGAACTTTCTCTGTGTAAAGTACAGTTGTCTAAATACAGTTTTGATTCAAGAAAAGTGCAAACACTTGCACTTTTGAGAATAATAAAAATGCACGGGAAAAAGCAGGAAATGAAGTAAATGCATCCTTTTCTTTTTTTTCAGGAAGTTGTAAGTTCGCCAGTGTCTGGTTCACTGCTGTTTATGGTGCTGTTTTGGTAATATTAAGCACCTAAGTCAAAATAATACCATAGAAAGCAAAAAGCTAACATGAGCGGTCTGAACTTTTTTCAGTACTTACGTCTTGTGATGTGACAACCATTTTGGGCACATTTGGCGGCATCATACTGCTCATTGATGATTAGTAAGGTTAAAACACGGAATATAATACATTAGTAGTAAAATGTATTAAAAGTAGATTTAAAAAAACAGTAGGGCTTTAACTTTAATACATTTTCATAATGGTAAAATATGGTTACGGGTTTATACTGACGGTTCAGCCACTCCTTCTGCTGGTAGAGCTGGTGCCGGCGTTTACTCCTAATTTTTTAGTCTTCAAGAACCTCTTGACACTTGGGCGGATAATTTTGATGGGAAGATGAATGCAATATTTATGGCCATCAGAGCTATCGGGAAACCAGCTGTACAAAATATTGTTATCTTTGTTGATTCTCAGGCAGCGATTCAAGTCATCTCTGAGTATAATTTATACCCCTCTCAACTTGAGCTTGAGTGCAAACAGTGCATTGACTCTCTTTTGTGCTCTGGAAGAAAGGTCATCTTTCAGTGGATCCCTGCCCATTGTGGCCTCTTGGGGAATGAAAGGGCAGACACCTTGGCCAAAGAGGCTGCAGCTGTGCCACCATCTCCACAACCGGTTCCTCTTAGAAACGCAAGGCGAATTATTGCCGGCAAGATCAGGCATGGTTCAGTTTTTGCTCTCAGGAACAAGGCTGAAGGAAAATCCTGGTCTTGCCTTCTGGATAAGGAGCAACGCTCTCGTCTCTCCCTCCTTCCCAGGGCCGAAGGAGTTGCCTGTTTTAGGACTCTCACTGGTCATGACTATTTGCAGGCCCATTTACACAAAATCAACCTGGCCAGTTCACCCAACTGCGTACTTTGCAACACCTCTCCAATGACGGGGAAGCATCTTTTTAGCTGTCCCTCTCTTTTTGACATCCATTCCAATGACTGCTTTCAAGCCCTCACACCTTCTAAGGCCACTTCATTTTTATACTGGACTGCAAGACGTCTTATGTTTGAATGAACAATGGCGGGCATAATTAAAAAAAAAATAAATAAATAATAATGGTAAAATGCATGAAGCTTTACTTATAAAACTTTAGTAGTTGTCAATACAATGATGAGATTGCCAATTAGACGAAAACACTTGATATGGTCACTAGATGAAACGTAGAGTGCACCATTCAAGTTTTTATGGGGCATAAATTTTTAGGCGAGGTTTTTGATCTCCTTTTCTTTCTTGAGGGGGGAGAGATGTTCTGAAACATTTGTAGAGTGTGAGTCATCACCTTTTGGGGAGGGGGGATGTGGGCAAGCTTATGCATACGTCCTTGTTAGTTTCTCACTTCTTGGTCAAGAAATATCATAAGTCAATGAGAAAAGCTCTTCTTTTGCTTTGAACACTAGATTGCCCAGACCGCAAAAGTAAAGTTGGAGCACAAATTCAAATGCCACGAAAACCAAAATAAAAGCTAAAAACACGCAAATAAGCTCCCCCCCCCTACCACCACCACACAACTGTTAAAAACTAGACGGGCAAGTATAGGCCATGACCATCACGGATGGGCACTCCAGCTTAAGCGAAGCTAGACTTAAAGGGAAAATCGTAACAGATTCAATATTAAATTTAAGACTGGATAATTTAGAATTGAGTAGCAAAATATTAGATTTCAGAAAAGAAAAATTAAAACAATGATCTTATCACATAACAGAGAAACCATCGATGGGCCCCTCCATGAAATTTTACAGCATAGATCCCTTCTCTTAACAGAAATGTGTTTGCCAAATTCATCTGGCTAACATCTTTTAAAAATTAAAAAGAAAAAAAAGTTTCATTCACATGCCACACAAAAAAAAAAGAAAAGAAAAGGAAAGAAAAGAAAAGAAATGAGCAAAAATTAATTCCATCATTCGGAGGTTTTTTTGTAATTCTAAGAACTCTCGTGAAAGAGATCGCTCGGAAAGTGTCTGCTGTGTTGTGAAAATTTCAGTATTTGCCCGATTCGCAAAATTTCAAAATCCAGAGCTGTGTTGGTCCCGTTGTGCCCGATTTCAAGCCACAGGGTGAACGTACTGTTAATTGTGAAATAAAAAATAGAGAAGATAGAATTCCCTCAAAACTTTTTTCTTTAACCATCGGCATTTAGATGTTTTCAAGGCCGATGTTTTCTCCAAGTTCGCATCAGCGGCCGATGTCGATGGAAAAATTTTCAACCTTCGGCACCGATGCATCGGTCGAGCCTTAAATCCAAGCGACATGATAGCACAGTGGTGGCCAACCCACGGCACGCGTGCCACAATGTGGCACGGCAGAGCAGTAACAGTGGCACGCGAAGACTTTTTGAAAAAATTCTATAATTGAGGAAAAAATGTCGATCCCAAAAATATTGATAAAAACTAAAACCCTTACACTGATAAGTATAATGATATAATTACGGTTAAGGGTCAGGAACTAAAATTAAGAAACCAGATTGGTCAAAATTCGGTATGTTTACACAAATGAAGCCCCTTAAATAGTTTTCGTTACATTACTTGAAAATTATTTGGGAAAAAAACTTTAAAAGTGTCATTGAATTATTAATCACAAGCTTCTTGTGCCAGGGGATGAGACTTTTCTTCTGTTGGTGACCCTGATGTAGAGTTCACTGTATTAACAAAATACGAATTAGAGCTCTGAATGTTTTTTGAACTTTTCCCAGGAAAAAGAGAAGTATATGGCAAGTCACTCCTTTATTGAAATGTGCGACAGCAATAAAAAGGAAAAATACTCATAAGAGGTTAGAATTTTAGGGAGTGTGTTTTATAAAATATCTGGAAGGAAAGCAATGAGGGCTTGCTACTTAGGAATGAAGATTAGCAATTGAATTTAGTTATTTCATCTCTTATTTATTATCCGGCGTTTAAATAATTTAAATTTAAGATTGCACAGAAAAATGTTTCCTAAACCAGTACAGGCCATATACACTTTCTTATAACGAAATTTCGGTTTCTTTCTCTCTCCTTTAGAGAAAAAAGAATAAAACAGTTAAAATGTGTACTGAAATTAGAAACCAAAATTCAATAATTTTCCCGTGATATATTTAGAAAATTTTACATCTATTTGAAGTATTCATTCAGTGTTATTTTTGGTGATTTCCAAGATGATAAAAAAATGCCTCTCTTTTCAAATTCTTTGTCTATTTCTCTGCAAGACACTGTTGTTACCCTCCTGAAATCCAAAGCAGAATTACTGACCTTTTGCATTGGTTATCAAGCGTAAGAGCTCACTTTAACAGTAAGTCATAAACGTTGTATAGAAATTTGTGCCAACAACATTTTTTTCACATTTACACACTTTAGCCGCCTGGCGCTGTTGAAGGTTTGGTTCAAAATATGTTTCTGAACAAATATTTTCTGTTATGACTGCATAAAAATCTTAATACCGTTGAATATTAAGTGAAAGCACTTAAAAACTTAAACTTCTTAGCATTTTCAATAACTAGTCCTAAACTTAGACTTGGTAAAAAAGATACAGACTCATAAATTTTATTAAATTATTGACTGTAATTAAGTATTGACTGTATAATTTTTAGAATAAAATGTTTCATGTCATTTGTTTATATTTTAAGCATAACCCAACTAACAGAACGTATAAAAGTGTTAATTATTACTCTTAAGTTCGGGCTTGCTTCAGCTTTATTATTTTAATTTCAATTACTCTGATTTACAAGATTTTTTTTTCATTGAAGTAAGAATTATACAGTCCGCCAACAAATAATCTATTGAACTTTCTAAAAATTTTCAGCTTGTTGGAAAAATACATTGTGGCACGCTGAACTTTTTCTCTCCAGAGAGTGGCACTCTCCCTAAAAAGGGAGTTTTTAATCAAGATTGCCCTTGCAAATAATCTTTATATATTATTGCTTCTGGCCAATCACAGGTCATAACCACAATCAGTCAGATTTAAAGAGCTTCAATATGATCCAAAACTTTAGGCAACAAATTTCGCACCTTAGGTTGTAAATCAAAGCATTATATGCACAATCGGATCACAAAATCTAACAGTGTTAACCACCATTCAATCGCAGAACTTTGTCTTTTCTTAAAAGTAAAAAAACAAACTTCTGAAAAAGTATCTTAAACAATCTACCTTTCTTTCCACAATAAATAAATTGTCCAGTGTACATTCCTTCAGCAGCAATAAAAAGTTCTTTCTTCTGTTTGTACCTGTATGGATCCCTGAAGACAACCACTGCCAGGGGAGCCCCACGGCCGGGGTCATGGATGATTTCCTAAAAGTTGGAAAAGAGTGAACTAGAGAACAAAAAACTACATAATAATGAACGGAATACAAATAAGCCATACATTAGCTTACCATATCAGTATGATTTGAGATTTTCTCCAGAAATAAGAGAACACAACAGTGCATAAATGAATTAAAATTTGGGTTCCATCCGTTAGCCGGGCCCTAGTGAAAAATTAACCACGCCAATACTGCCAAGCGAAGCAAATGACAAATCTGTCAACAGAACAGAAGTACACGCAAGAGTAAATAGATATAATTGCCAAAAATTTGGCAGAATTCTACATAATTTAGCGATACCTTTGGCAATTTTTCGATTGCGCCCCGCGAACGGATAAGTACCAAAATTTTAAGGTCACACGGATCAGCTTTTTAAGCCTTAAATTGGAAACCATTGCCTCAAAGGGATCCCAACTTCCAAAACCTTTAAAAATCATCAAATAATGAAAACTATGAGTTAACTTTTTACTGGCTAGTGTTACCTCAAAGAACGATTTCTGGACCTAGCAAAACACCCAAATACTAGAACAATAAATATGTTCAGGACCTTAATATGCAATATTAGCACAAAATGCTTCTATAAGTGTTGTGTGAAACGTTATTAATGCTAAAGAAATATATTCAGAACCAGAAAACCAGATTCACTCAATGGTAGAAACATGCCAGACATTCAAACAATTTTAAATACAGAGCAAAGTTACACCTAAATTAGACAGATGTAAAAGAAAATAATACATCCTACTGCGTTCAACTTAATTTTATATATCTCTGACCCGAAAAAATATCTTAAGACGCTTCGTTTCGGCTCATTATAGACTTAAGCCTAACACATGGCACTTCATTCAACTAGTGTTTATTTTTTAACATTAAAATCCATTCATTAATCATGATTCCTAAAATACTTTGAGACATCTGCACAAGAAAAAATGCTATTGCTTTGAAAAAAAAAACAGGGATCGTGATTGATAGGAATTTGATAGTTAGCCCAGAGGGGCTATTACTGAAACACCGTATTCTAATAATAGACACTATGATTGATATGAGAGGTTTACCTTAACTATTCCTTTGATGTATCCATGTCTTTCTGCAAAATCTACGGCACGTAACTTGGGTGCCCCTTTCCTATGTTTTGTATGACTTTTAAAAACGCTTCCAGCTCCTTTCCTTTGACTTCTAATTACACGACCCATTGCTGAAATATTAGAGCGTGTTATACAAAAAAATGTTGAGAAAAATCAAGAAACTTTAGAAATAATTAACACGGACTCAAAATACATATAGTTACATTTGTTGATTAATTATACCTGTATTAATTACCTTTATAGCAAGTCCACGTGAACGTGCAAAGAAATTTTTTGTGGCCGTCTCCGATGTACTCTCGTCAGCAGTTATGCCTACCTTCAGTTCACTTCTTCAAAATGATTTTTAAAAATTATGCATGAAAATAATCCAAACTAAACATACCAGGATCAAGTCGTCATGTTTTCAAATTGAAAATAAATTTTATTTTTTAAACGATATTCCACTTAAAAACATTACATACTTTGGTTACAAGCCATGGCATGTAACCAATTGTACCGATATGTTCCATGAAACCGTTCTTCTGCGGTTCGGCTGCGGTGCTGTTTGGCCTTTTGCGCCTTTAAGGGCCAAATTCAAGTGAAACACCATTGCAATCGCTTCGAGGTGATAGCAATAGACCAAAATTGCAATCATATGCGTAACTGGAAGTCGAATTCAAGTGAGTTCGTTTCACTTGAATCCAAATTTGGGACCTTGTGATTGCATTGGTGAGTTGCGATCGTCCGTGTTTCACTTGAATCCCGGTCTAAAAGCTGCAATAATTTTTGCTTTAACTATGAGAGGCTTAACTGTAAGCGGAGGACATCGTCTGCTGTGTGCGGTAATGGCGGAATTTTAAAGATTGTTGCTTTGACGAAGTTGATGGTTTGCTGTTAATTAAAACTGAGGCTTTTGCATGGAATTCATAAACTTCAATCATTTGACAGTGCTAATATTGGATGGAGTCATTGACATGAAAGAGTATTCTAGTAATATAACCTGTTAATTTTGGTTCCATTGAAGAATGTTTACTTATGATTGCTTATACTTTTGCTGACAATGTCATGCTTAATCGGTGCTTCTAATGTTAAAAGTAAGAATTTTATTCTGATGTAAAATAAGAAAAAAGAGTAATATTTTTAGTAGTTACCCTGAATTATTTCTATCCTAAAATCGTTAAGTTTAATTTAGTTAGTTTTATAAATGTCATTATCTTTCGACACGTTTGTTGCACAAATAGAAGAATTTCTTAACTTTTCTTTGACGATTGGTGATGACTGGTCTATAAAAAAGAGCGACAAGGAAGTTCCTTACTTAGAAAAACGTTATGTACGTTCTGAACCTCACCAGAGTGATTCAGAAGAAGGGTTTGCAGTGTATGTGTATCACGTTGTCTACAGTCATAGTTATTCTGTGCCAGTTCTATATTTCAATGCCTATGAACAAGGCGGCAAACCATTTTCCCTGGAACAAATATGGGAACATGTGCCCAAATGTTATAAAAACGATTTTGAAGAACAGAAATGGAACAGTGTCACACAGCAAGATCACCCATTATTTAGTTTCCCCTGCTTTATGGTTCATCCTTGCCACACTGCAGATTTAATGAAAGTGCCTTTTAAAAATTATATTGCTACATGGCTGAGCTTCGTAGGTCCTTTAGTTGGCCTGAAATTATCTCTTAAATATGCTGATATTGGTCGAGAATGCTGCAGTAATAAAGAAGAGTAATGTATTTCCCCTATGTTTATTGGGATTCGTTTACATTTGTTGAATAAAATGTTGAAATTCACCATGTTAACATGTTTCAATCTTACATTTGTCGTTATTAATCACAGATTAACTACACACATAGATTTATTTTTATTTATTCCATAAAAACAACAACACATGGAAAATTTAGATCATTAAGAAAGGTAGTAATACTCTGCTAAATTAGAATGAAATTTTTAAGGAATTTACAATAGTTTTATTCAAAAATACAATGGTAACCTTGATCTGCAAGCAAGTCACTTTAGATCCGGCGGAGGAACAATATATTTAATACATTTTTAAGGAAAAACAAACTGCATACATAATTTGCAAATTTACATTGTTTCTAAAATCTGGCGGGGGAGATTAATCCTCCTCCCAAATTGTAAAAATGAAGTATCTGTTTCAGCTTTCATTTAGAGCTGGATGCTCCCTTGGTTCTGTTTTCATGAATTGAGGATTGGTGAGGTTATTTTGATGTGTCTGATTGGGGAAAAAAAATTAAATAATGGTGTCTTAACTTTCAATGACACCTAGGAAAACATACAGATCGCAAAATGTACAAACTAGATGCTGATTCAAATGTAAACACATCAGAGCACATAAACAAACATTGTTAAAAAGATATGTTACATGACCTAGGGAGGAAAAGTTCAGATGTGAGCCAGAAGGTCAATTGTCGAATTCTTCAAAATAAGATTCATGCTTCTGAATCAAGGCATGAAATCAAGACTGTTGGCCTCCCAAATCAACCAGCCACATGTTTTAAACACTCAGTTCATCTGCCTTGGGTCTATACATTATTGATTTTATATCTTACCACGTTTTTCCTTCCAGAGTTGTATCAGTTAAGTGTAAGAACATTTTTAATTCATGCCATGTCTCTTGAAGCGATGGAGTAATGAAAAATATGGGATGTCACTAGAGACCGATTTAAAAACCATGGTGTCCCTCACTCTCCCCCCCGCCCCACACACACAAAAGAATAAACCTCTCTTTCATTAAAATACTCATTGTATTTATATAAAGGCTAAATCGAGAATTATTTCATAAAATAAGTATGTTTTTTTTGTCAACTATTAAGCAAACCCTTTTATTTGAGTCCCTCCTTCCGTAAACACGGGTCCTTTTAAAAAAATCAGATGACAGAAATTTGGTGTCGCTTTCGTTGGGGGCCTCGAATGCCCTTCCATAAATCAGTCCCTGGATGTCACACTTTTTATTTTTCTCCTTTGTCACAACTCATAATTTCATGACTCCCTTCCCCCTTTAAAGTGTAGCATCGTTTATTGACAGCCCCATACATACAGTCACGTTTATCTAGAAAAATGTCCCTTGTAGTAAGGTGTACTCGTATATGTCCAATCAGCACACGTCTCCATAACAGTAAATGTATATCAATTTTCCTGTAAATTATTACATTTCTTCTTGAGATATAGCTAGTACGATAGCTAGAAAAAAATATTTAGGGAATTCATCGAACAAAAAGTTGTCTTAGAATCAAATTACACTATGTTATTTCCATCACTTTTAAAATTAAAAAAATAATACTTCGGGGAACAGCAACCCCCTGCTCTCCCCCATCTACGGTACTAGATATAGTCGAAACATGGATGTCCCAAGCACCATTTATGCAGGCCTTTTGCAATTTTTTTTTTTTTTCAAAAGTGTGGATACTTCTCCAGTTCTTTTATGGCTGGCTATTCCAGACCACAGATTTGGCAAAACTAGTCTTTGGATGCCATAAACAAGCTGTTTTGTATTAATTTGTACTTTTGTCTCACTCTGGCTCAGGAGCAGTAACTGATAGCTTATTAACCATGAAGCAACAACCAAATCAAATTGCCTGCTTTTTCTCAGACGGTTTGAAATTATGTCTGCAAAAGAGTGCCTTGAAACACAAAATCACATGAGTGCCACGTCCTGCAATATTTGATCACATTATTGTTTTATGCTCACTTTGTTGCACAAAGGTATTGAATTCATTTCGCACAGCTGATTGCAGCTGCTTTAAATCTTTACTTTACAAGGCAAACAGTACAAGGTTTGTGCACACTCACCAGTGTGCTTCATTAATTTTAGCTACCAATGTATAGTTAATCTCAGCTTTAAGAAGGAGTCTATGAGTTTAAGCTCTATTCGGGCTATTCGAGACGAATAACTACGTAAAAAAGCATGAAATTGCGATCTTTAGATCAGGCGCGGATCCAGAGGAGGGGTCATGACCCCCCCCCCTTAACCGACCAAATATAGCAAAAAATTGCATTTTGGGACTTATTTTATGAAAAAACTACCAAAACCCCCATTTTTGCACAAAAATTGCACTTTGACCCCCCCCCCCCTTTCCGAAAATGACGCCCTCCTTAACCAGAAGCTGGATCCGCCCTTGCTTTAGATGCTATAAATACGCTACTTGTAGTTTGATTGTTTCACATTATTCAATATTTCTGAGCTGCAGTAAATTTTATTAAATTGCACACACTTTTTACTTAAGTAGAAGTTGCATTTTGAAATCAGTCTAATGTAATGAAGTATTAATGCTTTCAGATTAGCCTCAAGATAATTTGAAATGATCCATCTAATGTAAAAATAGGTTACTAGCTTTTTTCCAATGAAATTTTTAAAGAAGTTTTGTTAAATGGCATTATAGTAAAAAAATATTTTTTGTTGTAGTAATTGATATACTTTATCTACTTTTATTTGCAGTTTTCGGCAAAGCATTTCATGCTTTAGTTAAAATTGCAGACGATTTATATATAGAAGCTCTACCGGCTGGAGTAAGTGACTTTATGCTAGTTTATAAAACTATTAATCATAATTTTAACCATGCTATTTAGACCAAAAATTATTTGACTAAATTGAAAAATATTTTTGAATTATATATTTGATTTTTACCTTTTTTCCAGCTAGTATTTCATACTGTGAATTCTTCAAAATCTGCATATGCATGCTTCACCTTTAAGCCTGATTTCTTTATAAGTTATAGAGATGATTCAAGTGAAAAGCGTAAAGTTTTGCTGAAGGTAAAAAGACTTCCTTGTTTTATTCATGAGCGATTCCATACCAAATCACCGAATGGGGGTCGCACGACCGACTCAGATTTTTTTTTTAATTTGGTACACAGATTGATGGTATAGAGGTATGAAAAAGCCCAAAAGGAAAGTTACCTGCTCCACTTATTTTCTGAGATACATGCCCTCAAAGTTTGTCCGCCACGTCAAAATACTAAAAAAGTGATGTTATTTAATCATTTTTTATAAAAAATCGTACTCATGCAAAATAAAAGTGTTAGATATCTATGGAAACTAGTTACTCCAGGCATTCAGAAAAAAAATACTAGAACGTTCATAATGAAAATTGCCAAGGTACAGGGCTCTTTGAAGTTGTCACCACAAAAACTTGATTTTGCAGATTTTGCTAAAATTCAGGCATTTATTACAAAAAAAGGCAAACAAAACCAAAGGTTTTCTCACTTTCTGGTAGTGTACAGGTCCTCCCTGTAAATTGCTATGCAATAAATTTTTTGGGTTTCTCACTCCTTCTTGGAAATATTTTAGCTTAAAAATAAGCCACAAGGCAAAAAATGCGTTTTTGGCCATCTTGGCAGCCATTTTTCTCATAAAGGGGGAGCAGTAGAAACTTTAATTTTTTTTTAAAACAAGCCACTGATATGTTAGCTATTCACAGGAAAAGAGTTTACTTTTGGTTATTTCTCCCATTAAGAGATATCCTGCTGACAGTATATGCATGTTTTTCGCGACGACCATATGCTTTTGTTCCCCCTCTCATGGACTTAAAATTAATTAAACCAAAAAATAATGATATATTTATTATTAGCTGTATTATCTACTCAATATGTCATGAAATTTAATTTATTAAATCATTGAACAATAAATTAGATAATTGATGAAAACAAGAAAAAGTATTTCTCTGATGCCTGAGCATTATGCATTCATAATTATAAAGCACTAAATACTTTCTTGAGAAATTAATTAACATAAATAAGCTCTAAATAGTTATATTATAAGCAATACCCAATCTTGTGATTGGGATAGTCCTGTTTTTAATTGAAGAATTTCTTGAATATCACATGAATATCAGGAAAATAAATGAGGTCTTTTCGTTTGATGTAGGATACTTTATGACAAATTTCATTTGATGGGCTACTAACTGAGCATGGTGATAAAGAGCTATTAATTTCAGCATCGAATTCCATTTTACCTTATTAACAGTTAAATATTTATAAAATAATTAAATAAATAATTTAATATAAAGCCATGCTTGAAGAATTAAAATTAGTGCAACTAATTTATTCCCATACTGATCTTTACAAAACTGACATGTGTTGAGCACTGATAAGAACTGACAAAAATAAGTTTACTCACTAAAATACTAGTTCACAGATACTATAAAGCGTACATTCTATTTTCTACAAAATAATACTGCAACAAAGAACAAGGGTATAAAGGGATAGGTACTAAAGAATTTCTTGAAAAATCAATTAAAATAAAGGAGCTTCGAATATTTATCTCATAGGCAATACCCAATCTTGTGATTGGATGTTCCTGATTGATGGCTATAAACAGGAGGATACCCTTGATCTTTGTTGCAGTATTATTTTGTGGAAAATAGAATGTATGCTTTATAGTATCTGTGAACTAATATTTTAGTGAGTAAACTTTTTCTTGTCAGTTCTTATCAGTGCTCAACGCATGTCAATTTTGTAAAGATCAGTATGGGAATAAATTAGTTGCACTAATTTTAATACTTCAAGCATGGCTTTGTATTAAATTATTTATTTAATTATTTTGTAAATATTTAACTGTTAATAAGGTAAAATGGAATTCGATGCTGAAATTAATAGCTCTTTATCACCATGCTCAGTTAGTAGCCCATCAAATCTGTACCTCAGAACCAGACTAACGTAAGTCCATTTTCGTTATTTTTCGGTAGAAGAGAAAAACGATTGTCGAATACATCGTTTTTCCAGAAATGAAATTTGTCATAAAATATCCTACATCAAACGAAAAGACCTCATTTATTTTCCTGATATTCATGTGATATTCAAGAAATTCTTCAATTAAACACAGGAGTATCCCAATCACAAGATTGGGTATTGCTTATAATATAACTATTTAGAGCTCATTTATGTTAATTAATTTCTCAAGAAAGTATTTAGTGCTTTATAATTATGAATGCATAATGCTCAGGCATGAGAGAAATACTTTTTCTTTTTTTCATCAATTATCTAATTTATTGTTCAATGATTTAATAAATTAAATTTCATGACATATTGGGTAGATAATACAGTTAATAATAAATATATCATTATTTTTTGGTTTAATTAATTTTAAGTCCATGAGAGGGGGAACAAAAGCATATGGTCGTCGCAAAAAACATGCATATACTGTCAGCAGGATATCTCTTAATGGGAGAAATAACCAAAAGTAAACTCTTTTCCTGTGAATAGCTAACATATCAGTGGCTTGTTTAAAAAAAAAATTAAAGTTTCTACTGCTCCCCCTTTATGAGAAAAATGGCTGCCAAGATGGCCAAAAACGCATTTTTTGCCTTACGGCTTATCTTTAAGCTAAAATATTTCCAAGAAGGAGTAAGAAACCCAAAAAATTTATTGCGTAGCAATTTACAGGGAGAACCTGTACACTACCAGAAAGTGAGAAAACCTTTGGTTTTGTTTGCCTTTTTTTGTAATAAATGCCTGAATTTTAGCAAAATCTGCAAAATCAAGTTTTTGTGGTGACAACTTCAAAGAGCCCTGTACCTTGGCAATTTTCATTATGAACGTTCTAGTATTTTTTTTCCGAATGCTTGGAGTAACTAGTTTCCATAGATATCTAACACTTTTATTTTGCATAAGTACGATTTTTTATAAAAAATGATTAAATAACATCATTTTTTTAGTATTTTGACGTGGCGGACAAACTTTGAGGGCATGTATCTCAGAAAATAAGTGGAGCAGGTAACTTTCCTTTTGGGCTTTTTCATACCTCTATACCATTAATCTGTGTACCAAATTAAAAAAAAATCAGAGTCGGTCGTGCGACCAACTTTTTTTTTTTTTTCGGTGATTTGGTATGGAATCGCTCTCATAAAAGTTTCATGAATAAAATTGCACTATATTAAAATAAATAAAAGGTATTCTCTGTATCGGCAATCTTATTGCTCAAGTGATCTAGTTATTTAAAATATGGCGCCACTTACATTACAGAACATTAATTTCAGTGGCGCCATCTATTGAGTTACTAGAGTATTTGAGGGGTAGATCATCTTTTCAAAAAATACCAAAAATTAAATTAAATTTTAAAATTGACTTCTAGAAAATATGAATGAACAAATTTGTTTTCTCTTGAATTTGTATTTGTTCAAACTTTTTACTCCATGAAAACACATGTCGGTCTTATTATTATTATCATTATTATTTTCCATTATTTTTACATTTAAAAAATATATATAATATTAAAATTTTTTCACAAAGAAAAAATTGAAAATTTAATCAAATATTGGTTACAAAAAAAGTTGTAGAATGTGATGATGATAACAAATTTTGATGTATATAAAACTCCTTGCTTGAATGGAGACGCAAAAATAAAAAAGAGACAAAAAGAAATCTGATCAGGGAGATACACGAAGAATTCTTTGTAAAAACTAAACTTTTATGAAAAAAAAACCTTTTTGAAAATTGATTCAAAGGAATCAAGGCATGCTCATACAAGTAAGAAATATCCAAACTAAAACAATGAATGTTGATAAGTAAGATAAATGTAAGAAGAAGGGGGGAGTAAGAGGAAATACTGAAAGTGAAATTGAAATTTTAAATTTATCAATCTGAAAGATGTTACGGGGTTAGATTTTTGCAAGGAGAGAAGGATAAGGGTTCATTGCTTTAAGCTGTTTAAATCTCAGGCTGACCTGGAAATTCGGGAAAGTTACTAATTTAGCAGGGTAGTGGTAATTTGGAACAGTTTACCGGAAGAGGCGGTAAGGAGCAATGGAGTAGATAGCTTTAAGACAGCCATTGATCTTCATTGCAGGGCCGTCGCTAGCTGAAATATCTGGGGGGGTGTTGAGAATTTGGCAGCCCTGGGCTCATCATGTAGGGAGGTGAGGGAGATAGCTTCCCCCGAGCTTTGAAATCTAATATTTTTTACAAAGGTGGAAGGTGGACGCAATTTTTGTTTTTTGATTTTTTCTTATAAATTAGCATTTAGTATACCCCCTCCTCCCACACACGTGGAAAAATTCAAAATGACAAGCCTCAGTGGCTACAAACAGCTTTTGAGTTTTTGAGCACATGCTTAAAACTTTAAATTAATATGCAGAACTATTTATACAAACACCACACAAATGTTAAATGTCAAAAAATATTAATAAACAATAAATAATAATAAAAAGCATTTATTTGTTGAAGTCTTACCCTTTGGGCAATCTGCTCTGTGCCGGGCATATTTTAAACGATTCATGAGGTACCTTTTTCTTCTTCCCGTGTTTTGCGGTGATTGTCCCTTGAGCATTCATGCTATTAAGTTTGTGGGAAACGCAGATAAAGTTCAACAGCCTAAAAATGTTCTGGACATGCAGATCTAATTAATTACCATTTAAAAAATTTTTCCCCGATAAATATGAGTATTTTTCTTTTTTTCTTCTTCCTTTTTTTCTTTTTTTAAATTGCAAGTTGAAAATCCAGTTTGTTCAACAAAAAAGTTAAAAAAGAAAAAAACTATTGAAAAGAGACAAAATTTTCAATCTACTCCTTAGTTTTTTAAAAATACATTTCACAAATTTTATTGGTGAAAAAAATAATAATTTAAAATTGATAGCGTCTGTGCTTCAATGTAGCCCATTTGCTTGCTAAACTCTTTAAATTTATGGCGTCTGTAATATCTTTCTCACATGCCAGCAGTACTAGAGAGTCTAAACGCTAGTCTCCTATTGTACTCCTCAAAACATTTTTGATGAATTTCAGTTTACTCTGAAGGTTCTTTCATTGGTAGCAACTGTTACCGGAGAAGTAAATCCAAGCCGACAAGCGCAGTAAGCCAGTGGAAGAGCGAACTTGAGCTTCTGTGCTTCAATCATTACTTCTGATAATGTTTCTACTCCATTTTCATTGCACTTATCAGATAAAATTTCCAATTCAGCTTGAAGTCCCAAAAGATCCATGTATAAATTAGAATTGGGGAAAAAATTAATGAATGCCTCTATATTGGTAGCGGTGGACTTAATAGGAGGAATAGAGGCTTCATCTCCTCTAAGTTCGCATTCATATTGTCTTTCTTCATAGTTAACAAATTGGCTAATAGCATCTTGAACTGCTGTCGAAAATATGGTTTAAAATCGATGCTCGCAGCGCATTTGTTTGTTTCCTTTTTCCACCGAAAGAAACGGTCAATTTTCAGTTTTGCGTCGTTTGACTGCGATGTGATTTAGAAAAAAAATATGGAGCATCACAGTAACTTTTAGGGCCCTGCTCCACATCAACGGAAAACGCGAGCGTAAAACAGAAACGTAAAATGGATTAAATGGTGTTCCTATGGAAAGTACCCGGATTTTGGGTTTCTGCCTTCGGTTTCGGTCGCGTTTTCCGCTGATGTGGAACAGGGCTCATACCGTGTGGTCGTGTGCATAATATTCACCAATATATACGATTTTCATTTAGATGGTCTGAGGAGGTTGAAAGAGCCTCTTCAATGTGCCACAGAGAGGGCAACAGCATTTAATTCTCCTCCCCCCTTTTTTATTTCAGTATAATAAACGTTTATTAGAATTATTATTTCTTCAAATTTACTACATAAAAAAATTCGATCGGTCCCAGCACAAAGTGAAAAGTGATAAATTTTCTTTTTAATTATCTTCAGTTTAAACATTCAACTATCTTTCAATGGTATTTTGTGTAATTTTCTTCAATTTAAATTTATTTAAAATATAAAATTTGGCGGCCCTCTGCATATATTCTTTTTTTTTTTAAATATTGCATCGATCTTGTTGAATTATGTATATATAATTTGATTTATGTTTTATTAATTTAACTAATTTTAGTTACAGAGGTTCACGTATCTTTTAAAGCTCTCGCACATATTTATACAGTACTTTTTTTTTCCAAACTGGGCGGGGCGACCCATAGTTTCCCGTTTACATGACCCCCTGAACGAGAAAATTTCATATTTTTCGCAACGAATATTGCTGTGAAGGAATCTTAACTATTTTTCGCGGCCCCAATTATTTAGTTTTCATAAGTAATAATTGGGGCCGCGGAAAATACAGGACATTTTTAAAAAATCAGGTTTACTGATATTCTTAATAATGTTTAAATTATTTCGCTTCTCTTTTAAATTTCATTTACAGTCCTGAAATATTTTTCTAAAATTTCGTTTTAATAATAAAATAAAATCGGCGCCCTTTTCTTCAGAAAAGTGAGAGGGTGTAGCACCCCCCCATGCCGACGGCCCTGGGTCTATAATTTGACTAGGGCCACCCCATTTGGGCCCAGAGCCTGTTGCTGGTCCTTGCATTTGTATTTGTATTGTATTAAAAAAAAACTAACAAAAGCAAAGACCATCCTGGTGTGTGAATTGAACAAATCTGTACATGCAGAGGGCAGAATGTGCCCAAAACCGGTTAAGAAAATAGCTTTACTTGTAGAATGTTAATTTAGTTCAGTTGCAAAATAGGCAAAATAATACACAATAGTCTTGACATTTTGAGTATTTACTTTCCTTTTGGTGTTTTGAAAGTGTGTTATAAAGTTGATTTTGCTTTTATTCACATGTGCCGTTTCTGTTTTAGTCATGTCTTATGGCATTTCGTTCTCTCCCCACTCTCGAAAAGAATGTCGAAAAGTGTCTCTTCGATATAACCAGTATGCCAGAGTATTTGCATCTGAAGTTTTTTTGCAAATATGGTAAGACTTGTTCTTTCTTTCAATTTTGATTTAGCATTTACACTTCTTGTTTTAGATAGTGCTTATTAGAGATGAGTTCGGGCTCACTTTTGAAGGCCCGAGCCCGAGAATTTTTAATTCGAGCCCGAGTGATATTGTCTTGTTTTGAGCCCGACCCGGCCCGTGCCCGAGTGTATCAAACATCAATACGTATATATTTTCAATTTCCATTTGGGATGCACTGCCATATGGTATATCCTAATAGCAATCGCAAATATATTATAAGTGGGTGCTATCTTTTTGCATTATTATTATTGTTTTAATTTTTCATGTGCAGCAATTATGAATTGAAACATTTTTAAATATTTCAAAAAAAAAAAGTTTTTCACATCACAGAAAGCAAAAAAGCACAAAAAAGAAACATTAAAATTACCACGCGATATCATTGTTCCATATTTTAAGTAACATGCATTTACCCAAAAAAATGAAATAGAATGAAAATTCCATTTGTAATTTAAAAAAAAAAAGTAAAAGTCCTATTACTTTATAGAACTTAGCATCCAGTTCAATTTTGCAGTGCATAATGAAAAAAATGATGAAATTAAGAATTATATTATTTTTGTTTTCAAATATCAGGTACATTTTTAGAAAAGTTTTAAAACTTTTTAACGCTAAATGCATATTAATTTTCTTGAAATTCAAAGAAGAATCAAGATAAAAATGCAAATTTTCAAATAAAAATATAGCGCTAACAAATGTTCATTTATTTTCTGATTTTACCCTTTTATTATTATTATTATTATTAATAGACGTGTGAACGTTGTATTTGTATAAAAACTGACTATCTTAATATGAGATCGAGCTCGAGCCCGCCCGAGCCCGAAAGCTGCTTGAAGTTAAAGGGCCCGAAACTGTCTCGGACCCGGGCTCGGGCCGAGCCCGGCTCATCTCTAGTGCTTATTGGTTCTGTTGTGCTCAACAAAAATGCGTTCTTTTTGTTTTGATAGTGTTTTTGGCCCAAGTGGTACATAAACTTCTCTGAGGTAACCCTAGAAAAAGAAATCATATGGTGTTAAGTCTGGGTGTGTGTGTTTGATTTAATACTGTTGCCTACATGGCTCAGGTCTCAGTGAGGAAACTCTTAGCTTAAAGTTGGATACAAGATACAGAAACTGAGAGGTAAAAAGTACCTCCTCTTCCGCTATACACATTTCCAAGTGAATCAATACCTCTGGGGGTACTGAACCAGGTGTTTGCTCAGCTCCTGGTCTGGATCAAAAAAGCAGTGCTCTTAAGATCCCCATCTCGGTTAAACCACGAGTTGTGGTAGGTCCGGGAAAGGTGAAAGTGTCATACTCATTTTTGGTAAAAAGAAGTTCTCATGAGGTTCCCTTAAAATGTTTTTAAAGAGCCCTTAAAAAATTTTGTCTTTCTTAAAGTACTGAAATATTACATACTAATTTATTTCAAATATGTTTATTGTTAACATTTTAAGCCAATTAAGTATTAAACATTATCTAATTTCCCAAAATAGTATAATAATACATATTATTATGTAGCAACATGATCATAATGATTGAAACAAACTATTATTGAAACAGAATAATCACTTTTTTCCATCAAAGAAGAATTAGTGAATGAATTAGGACACCATGTACCCTTAAATTTGGAACTCATGAGCTTTATGTAGCGTCATGAGCTTTTTTTATACTGACTACCAACTGCAATATTAATCTCATAACTAACTAAAATGATTGTGTTCCAAATATGCTTTTTGCATGTGTTTATTTTTTTAAAGAAATAGTTTAAAATTTTTTACTTCTGTTGTAAAAATACAAATGAAAAAATAATAAATGGTATAGTTAAAGACGCACAGATCCCCCTCCAAATGCTGCTGTCTTGGTTGAAGTAACTATCTGCAAAGTGCAAAGACCAGTGAGGTACCACACCAACCTATTGAAACAAAAAATTTGTACTGTCCTCAAACAGTTTCGGGAATCAACAAATTTGCAGCCTGTCTAGATAATTGTCACGTGTTACTGATTTTTCAGCCAAGAAAAATGACCTATACAATTTTTCGTGTGACATCGCACAAAAAGCACTCACTTGGGTTTGATAGAAGTAACTAAACAATTTCATGAAGATTTCCACTTCCCCCATTTTCTGATATTTTAACAATTTGATCCAGATAATTAGAATAGTGGTTCATCTGAGAAAATTTGTTTATTTACGAAAACTGTTTTTAATATGTCCAATATGACGAAACTATTTGTTAAATATTTTAAATATTTGAAGTCACAGTAGCGCATCTTTTCTTTCCCTGCTCTCTTTTATTTCATTCTGAGTAACATAGTTTTTGATGGAAATGACCAATGTTATTTACAGACTATTACATTATGACCTTTTACAGTTATATGACATAATTACATAATGGGCCGAAACTATTGGCTAAAGGAAAAACAACGGGCTCGACGGAGCCACCGAAAAACAACCAAGTCTACCTCGGCCGAAAGTAGTAAAAGAGCGAGAATAGAGCTAAGTGCTGGAGTTTATATGCTGCCGGCAATTCGCATATTTGTGACGTTTGCCATGCTGCAAGAACTAAAGGATGAATGAGATTAACTATATGCAAATTATGATACTAATACTTTTTGAAAAAAATAAGTTAATTCAATTCATAACCGTCTTCACTCTTTTCATAAACTTTCCTCCACTGAAATGAACTCATCTCCTCTAAAAAATATTGAGAAATATTTTTGCACTTTAAAAAAATCCTACCAATATCTGTGACGGGTGCCTAGCCTACCATAAAAGCTTGTGTTCTTGCTAAATTAAATGTTGCCTGTTAAAAATTACTTAACTTTATACTACCATTAATGTACTGAGCTGAAGAATCTGTTCTAGTTCTTCCACATTAACCAAATTGCATTTGTTGTTGGATTCTGCTGCTCTTCTATTAGGAGGAGTGGAAAGTGATATTTTTTTTTCAAACAAATCAACTGTCGAAAATTTTTATTTTAAATCTCGTTATCAAGAGCCTTTTGCCATCTAACGGTCAATTTTAAGTCTCGGATAGATTTTTTAAAAAAATTGAATTTTGGAGCAAAATATCTTGGATACAATCCAAATTTTCACATTTTTATTTTTTTTATATACCGATTGCAACAAAAGGAATTCTGATGGTGCAATGTCAGGTAAGTACCATGGACGAAGCAGTCGGATTTCCCTTTCTTCCAATTGCTAAAACTCTTTTTGTTACACAAAAACTTGAAATTTGGCGTGTATCCAAGATGCCATTTCAATATATTTTGCTCCAAAAATCAATTTCTTTTTAATGTATCTGGAATTTAAAGTTGACTGCTAGATGGCAAAAGGCTCTTGATAACGAGGATAATTGCATCGTTGAGTTAAAATAAAACTTTTGACAATTGATTCATTTGAAAACGACATTACTTTCCGATCTTCTTAATAAAATTGTGCTATTTCCTCTGCACTTCCAAGAAATGTTTTTCTCATTATTTACAAACATCTAATTATAGTTGAAAACTTTTTCTAGGTATGACTAAAATTTATCAACTAAACTTGATTGAAAATGAGACAGTTCAAGGTTCTTTTCCTAAAAGTGGATTTCTGTGCAAGCTTAGCGCTTCATCCAGGTTTGTAGTCACTCTTAAGTATCTAACTTTTTATGAGTTTCTTTTTTTTCTGTTTAATAATGACGCTTTTTTTAGGCTCTTTCATGATGGAATTCAAAATTTTAGCAACTCTGTAGAAGAATTGACATTAACTGTATGCACAAACAAAGTGATCCTTCGGAATTATGTTGATGATGAACCAGGTACTATTGTTTTGCTCTAATTAGTTCTTTAACACTCAAAATTAAACTTGATGGATTGAATGAAGCATTTTGCTGCAATTGTAGGGATCTTTAAAAAAATATATTTTATTCAAAAATTTGCATATCTGTTGCTACAAAAAACTATGACCATAGGGGGATTTAGGGTGTGAATTCTGGGGGTGCAAAAAACCGAGGCCCCCCCCCCCCCCCCACCACACAGAATTCCTGGGACGATCAAAATTTTAGTTGTCAAATTAAGCTTTTTTTGGCGCACGGGGGTGGGGGCGTAAAGTTAGTAATTTTCATTAGGGGGTCTGTGGAAGTCCGGACTTTGAGAACCTCTGAAGTACATAATACATTGTTTTTTGGGTTTTCTTTCTAGTGAATTAAGTTGAATTGTAACTATGAAAAAATATAACTTATTTCCAAACTGTTTCCAGATGAAATACGCTTAATATATTTTTTTCAAAATTTAAGCAAAATGTTGGGGGTGCGGCGCACCCCCTGGCACCCCCGTAAGTCCGCCTATGGCTATGACTTACAACAAGCCCATCATTTCAAATTTTTCCGATGGGGGATAAAGGGTGAGCATTTAATGTAAATTGCACCAAAAAACAGCAGAAACCGCACCCACTTTCATGTAAATGCATCGAGTTCCCAAAGCCGGGGGAGGGGGATGATCCCCCTGCCCCCAAACCACGGGCTGAGGTTACAATAACTTTTCCAGTTTTCTTGGAATCATATAGAGGAGCATTTCAAAACTCTTAGGCTGTTGTTGAAACAGTCAAAGTATTACAATGAATACTGAAAAAAAAGCAGAAAAAATGGAATTTGAAGTACTTACGCAGCTACAAGCTTCAAATATTAGTTTGTGAAGTTAAGCTCTGTAACAGGCTTCTTTCTATCAGTTGCATGTTGTTAAAAAAAAAAAAAACAATATGTGTATCATTTAGTATTTAGATTATTTTCACAATATATTTATAAGCTAATTTAATAACAAAAAATAGCAAAGATCTATTTTGAAGTAGTAGGAAATATTTATTAACTAAAACAAGAAAAAATTAACTATTAATTATTATCATTACTATTTTGTATTTTACTTTGTATGAGAAAAGTATTTGGTGGACATGATATTATTCTCTATTATAAAATTAGATCCCAATAAAGTGGTTCATACGGAATTAACATTAGAATCGGAAGAATTTGAAATTTTTGAAGTTGAACAAGAAACGAAGATCACGTTTTGCCTTAAGGAATTAAAAGTGAGGTTCTGTATTAATATTACTCAATTTCTAATGATTTTTTGATTCTGAGAATATTCAAATTATTAAATGATGAATGTTAATAATAATGCATGATTGTATGATTAAAGTAAATGTATGATTAAAAGATGGAAAATCACTTTACTAATACTTAAAATTTTAAACCCAGGCAATCTTGAGTTTCTCGGAAGGCTTCAGTGTTCCCATCACCATACAGTGTCAAGCAGGTGGAAAGTAAGTCATTAAAATGCTGTGTACATTTTCTGTGAAAACTTACACAGTATTTTTTACATTTTAATTTGTTTAAATTCTTCAAGACTGTAATGGCTTCTTTTAGGAATTCAATTTTTTCGAAGTAACATTTTCTGTGAATGCAATTGAACTCTCTTTTCAGACCTGTTACTTTCAGCATCACGGGCTTGCGGGGGGTTGACGTGCAGTTTGTCCTGGCAACGTTAGCCGACAGAGACACTCAGTCTTCGTCATGCAGCAGCTCTGTTCTCAGGACATCCACATCACAAAACTCCCAAGTTAAGAAAAAGTAATTATGTTTGTTCAATTTGACTGCTTCGCCTTTTGGACTAATGAAAATTTCATTTTATTACAGTCCCTTTTTAACATGTTCATCAGCTGTTGTAAAATTATTGTTCCATAATGTATGATTTTAAGTATATACAAATGCAAATGCGACGACCAGCAGCAGGCTCTGAGCTGGTTCTAGTCAAATTAAAGACCTCAATGAAGATCAATGGCCCTCTTAAAGCTATCTGCTCCATTGCTCCTTACTGCCTCTTCCGGTAAACTGTTCCAAGTTCCCACTAGCTTGCTAAAATAGTAATTTTTTCGAATTTCCAGGTTAGCCTGAGATTTAAACAGCTTAAAACAATGACCCCTTGTTCTGCTTTCCGTGCAAAAATCTAACCCTGCAACATCATTCACTTTAATAAATTTAAATCACTGAATCATGTCCCCTCTGGTTCTCCTTTGCTCAATACTATACATATTAAGCATTCTAAGTCTGGAATCATAGTCTAAATTAGGAAATCCGTTTACTAGCCTTGTAGCCCTTCTTTGTACCCTTTCCAATAAATTAATATCTTTCTTCAGATAAGGAGACCAAAACTGAACAGCATACTCCAAATGAGGTCTTATCAAACTTCTATATGGAGGCAGAAGAACCTTCTTAGACTTGTTTGAAATAGATCTATCAATAAACCCAAGCATCCTATTAGCTTTGTCATATAAATGATGTAAGGCCCTTCATTTGGGAGAGGGGGTTAAGAGGGGCCAGTTGCCCCCCTGATTTTGAGAAAATAGTGGTCATGGTTTTTTGAGAAAATTTTTTCATTATTTTTTATTTTCGGCAGTTATCTTGCCCCTTCACAAAAAAAGGTAAAAAGTTTTCACCTCAAAAAACCATGCAACAAAGTGAAAAATACAATATTTTCACAATGAAGCATTTTCTTTTTGATATTTACAGTAATTTCCATCAACTTAATACGTAAATAAATGAATGAGTGAATTATTTATGAAAAAATAAAAGGATATATAAATAAACAAATTAATTGATTAATATACAAGAAAAGTACACGAGTGCATAAAATAGAGAATGAATGAATAAAAAAGTGAATTAATAAGTCAAATATTGTGAATAAACTAATGAATAAAGAAATATAAGCGTGATCTAGTAAATGAATGCCTAAATAACAAGCCCGTCATTTAGGGGGGCAGGGGGTCAATTGCTCCTGGCTTTGAGAAATCAATGTATTTACATATAAGTGGGCGTGGCTTTTTGTGTTTTCCAATGAATTTGCATTGTGTTTGGACCCTTTGCCCCCCCCCCCCCGGAAAAACTTGAAATGATGTCCCTGCTAAATAAACAAAATGAGCTATTTCACTTTGCCCCGCGTGCACTTGACAAATTACATTAAATGTTTAATATCAAAACATGACAAATAGAAACTAAATAAAGACTGTACTGGACATCAGTAGAGCTCTATTTTTCCCTAAAATGTTAAATACAAAATTTTTAGCATTATATAATAACAAGAAATATTTTTGAAAATCCACGAATATTACAATAAAGGTATCAAATTTTGAAAATCATTTGAATACATTGTTTTGTTGATGTTTGGAGCTATTTATTTTCTGTCGGGAATCAACTTTTTGTCTAGGTACTTAGTTAAAATATTGCCAGACAGATGGCGCTGCAAACTGTGAAAAATATTTCAACCATTTCACTTTGCCCCACATTCCCCTACTAAAGAAAAAGATTTATTGTGAAACTTTACAAAAACTCAAATTTTCACTTGTTTTCAGTTGATGTCCTGTATGTAACACAAGGGATTAAACTTCATTGAAACCAAAAGAGAATATTCACATACCACCATGAATTATCTTCGAATGAAAATATTTAACACTGCCATATCCTATAAGGATTTATTTTTATTTTTAGAACAATAAAGAGCAGCAACAAGAAACTGCCAGAGAATGAAGCTGTTTCAATCAACCAACAAGTTTCAGCGAATAATACATTAGAAAATGCTAAATTACCAAAACTAATTTCTCTGAGTGATGATGATGATGAGTCACTACTAGAAGGGAACCTAGAACCCAACAATGATAACATAGAAGAAGTTGTTCCTTCAACTCCACCTCATAAAAAGGTATGGTTAAATTTTCACAAATCATGCAATGTTCCAGTAAATTTAATTGTAAAAATAGAATTGTGAACAGGTTTTTAATTTTAGTTCATTGTATCAGTTTAATATATATATATATATACAGGGTGTCCGCGCACCTGGAAAGTCAGGGAAAGTCATGGATTTCATATATGATCGAAATTGGTCATGGAAAGTCATGGATTTCAGCGAAAAATATCCAAAAGTCATGGAAACTGACTGTTTATCATGGATTTTAGCGCTCAGGATCGGTGGTTATTTCTCCCGATCTCGGAAGAACAAAAAAACATCCATCGTCATTCTGCTTCGTTATTGCAAGGTTCCCGCGACTTTGAAAAGTCCTTGAACTTCATTTGGTCTTTCAAGAGATCTGGAAAGTCCTTGAAAATTTTAAAATGTCCTTGAAAACTCCAAAAGTATTATTTTTCGTAGAAAATGTGCCGAAAAATCGGCGATCTTCGAACGTTCACGATCGTGCTCCTGCAAAAAAATTGTGTCCACCAAAAAATCGGCAATCGTCGGGATTTCGAAATCGGGAGCCGTTTTTTCAAGACGAAAATTAATAAAAAAAAAAAAAAAAAAAACCCGAGAAGTTTTATTTTTGCGCATAATCGGCAATCGTTAAAAGTTCGCGGTTAGGAGCCACTTTTTCGTTTCGCTTTACTTTTAAAACAATTTAGAAATAGAATAATCAGGATTGGATTTTTTTACAAAAGAATATCATTAACAAGTTAAACATGAGCTTTTCTGAAAAATACGTTTTTGCTGGTATCTTAATGATTTTCTTTCAACAAAATTTAGATTTGTCTGGTGGATTAAAATTATTTTTCGAATTTTTTGCTTCCATGATCATTTTTTTTAGAAATACCAGGGACAGAAATACGTGTGTAATGGGTTTTGTACAACTTATTTTTTATTTATTTATTTATTTTTGGTTGACATTCTAACATTGAGCACGTGCTTCGCCGAAAATGGCGTGCCACTGTCAAGTCTTCAATCCTTTTGCATCCTGTAAATACTTCAATTATTTTGATATTCTGAAGCTATTTTTATGTTGTGCTACGTTAAATATACTCATTGTTCATTTTATTTTAATAATTTATTTATTTTTGAACTCAAATTTTAGCTCTTCCAATTTATTGGTTTCTAATAGTTTTTAAGAAAACACCGAACTTTTAAAGACAAAGTGCTTCCTTGACTTTTCATTTGTTTATTTAATTACAAAATACAGGCACGTTTTTCCTCGAGTTCAAAAAAATCGAGTAAAAGGTGTAATTCAAAAGAAAAAAAAAATCACCATTTTTTCTTGGAGGGGGGAAGAGAAAAGAATAGGGGGGGGAATAGAATACATTTTGCATGCACAGACTGGCAAAATAGGGTGATCACATTATATCCTGGTCTTATTCTGAAATTATAAATTTTTTTCATTGAAAAAAAAAAAAAGATTTGTTGTCTGATTGTTTTTATGCTTGAACAAATAGAAAATGTTGGTGTTTACCATTTTTACCATTCCTTTGAATTTACACTTGAATAAGCCAAAAATTGCTTCCAATATACCTTTCCCTAAAATTTTCTTTTTCATATTGATGAAAAATATTTCACGATTTTTAGGTTTTTCATATTAAATCTGTAAAGAATCTGTACTGTTCATCAACATTTACATCACTTTTGAAATTAATCTTGATTTTTGTGCAGACCGTTTCTTAGAAGTTAATTCCTGGAAATTTTTTAAACCTCCTTAAAAAGTACTTGAATTTTATTTTTAAGATTGTAGGGGAACCTTGTATTGGGTGCAATCTGATTAGTCTTTATAAGAGTTTCAAACAAGTTGCATTGTGTTGACCAATCAACGTTAAAACCCGTGAGCGGCGAATTTTCCGAAACTGTGCATGTGCGCGGACTTTGTCCCCTGACTGACAAGAGAGCATGTGACGCATTTATTCAATTTGAATTTCACTTTCATACTTCTGCTTTGGGGGATAATAAGTTGTTTTGACTTTTAAATGTTGCTAAATCCTTGTACTCATTTTTTTGTATCAATAAATTGTTGCACATCATCTGTTTCAGATATATTTGGTTTAAGTTCTTTTTTTAGCTTTGGTTAAATTTATTTGTATAGCCGAAAAAAAAGAATAGTTTCGAAAAGCAAAGGTACACTGTCTTACACCTTATATTGATATTTATGCTCTATTTTGATGTCAGCGTCAAATGAAATAGTTAAAATTGTAAGTCATGGAAAATTGTTCGCAAAAGTCATGGAAAGTCATGGATTTGAAAAGTCCAGGTCGAGCAGATACCCTGTATATATATATATTTCATGTCCCTTTCTACAAATTGTACTTGGTATCCTTAGGCCAATCACGCTCTTTCATAATCAAAAATTATAAGCACAAACATTTACAGGGAACCAAGAGAGCCAAATTCATATGCAGCGTAAGATAAAGCATTGTCTGACAATTGAATTTTAATTTTTTTTTAATTTGTCCACACAATTTCAAAGTTTTTAAATGAAAAATTGCGTTTGCACGTATATTTCATAGTTGGAACTTTAATACTCATTGTAGTAAAAATATATTCTAATTTTAAAAATTTTGATAATGGTTTGTGTAACGCCAAAACCTCTGGTTTAAGGGTGTCAATGTTGAGGTTTTGGAAACATTGATGTTTGGAGTTTGATGTTTTATATGTCAGTAAATAAGGTGCGTAAAAATATGCAATAATTATATTTATTAAAACATTTGTGTATATTCTGTACCTCAGAACCAGACTAACGTAAGTCCATTTTCCTCATTTTTCAGTAGAGGGGAAAAACGATGTATTCGACAATCGTTTTCTCCCTCTACCGAAAAATGACGAAAATGGACTTACGTTAGTCTGGTTCTGAGGTACAGTATTGTTAACCGGAAGTTTCAGAATTAATTTCATTGGTAACAGTTTTCCATGACTATTATAAATGTTTTACATTTCAGCAAAAAAGTTTCATAAAAAAAATTCATTGTTAATCAGTTGTTGTAGAACGTATCCAATTGGAAATAATTTTCTATAATTACAACCAATCATTTATGTCCATGATTTTTGAACATCGTTGTTTCAAGTTTGATTTTTTTTTTTTCCAATTTTGATCTTTTCAGCAGAAAAAAAAAGTTACATCCTTAATCAGTAGTTACCATAACTATCTCAGTAAGAAAAGTTTTCTATAATTGCCATCAATATCCAACAGTCAATATGTTTTTGGGAGACAAAGGAAAAGCGTGATATATCCGATTGAGATATATAAGGAGAGATTACTGTATATTCAAATTTATATGTACTATATCTAAAAAAAAATTGATGTTTTGAAACATCGGTGTTTGAAAACAGCGATGTTTCAATACCATCAAATGATAAAATTCTAACATTGATGTTTTGACATCAATGTCAGAAATTGCAGCCTTAGTCTACAACGATACAAGTTCACTGCCAACATTATCAGAAATAGTTTTCTTATCCCCTTTCACATTAAATTTTTTTTTTCCAGTTCCGTTCTATGTTTCTGGGCTTATCTCAAGCAACGTGCGTCTCGATGGTACCCGACAACGATGAAGTGCTCGTTGCAGACAGCGATGAAGAATACTTCGACTCTTAGCACTTCTGAGAAGTTGAAAATTTTTTTACATGTATAAAAGATGTTCAATTATACCTTTATAGATGAAAGTAATGTAAATGGTGTCTTAAAATGTGAGCTATTGATGTCAATGTATATCACTTTGTTGTTAATCCATCTTCGAAAAGAAAAATACAGAATTTTTTATCTTAGTTATGAAATTATTGAGCTATTTTTGTTGCATAAGAAAAGAAATGTTTTGCATATTTCATTTAAAAGGGAGAATGTTGTCCAATTTTTCAACCTATGCATCCTTAGGTAAAATTAAGAAACTGAGTCAATATAGAAAAGTTTTGATTTTACATGCCCTTGATAATTTTTATGCTTAGCTTCTTAAAATTTTCCATTTAAATGATCAGTAAGAGTAGTATTTACTGTGTTGTGTCACAATATTTAAAAAAAACAGTAATGCAATCAAATAAAACCTAGATGAATTTTTTAATGAAGCAAAATATATTCAACGAAAAGATATGAAACAAGAACTAACAAACAGTGTTAATCATATATGTTCAAAATTTATTGGAAGAGGCAAATATACAAATGGCACACGGTTCTGTATGCAAAATATAAATGGTATGTACAAAATATATTTAAATTATTGATCGATGATTTTCCATTGAAAAGCATGCTTATGCTAGAAGTGAAACATCTTCGAAGGCCATGCAAATGCATTATATCTCATATGCAAATAGAAATGCATAATAAATAAATGCTTAAAAAATTAATCTAATGCTTTTTTAAGGACTTTTTTTAGAATAGTTTTACTAAATTTCATTACATATTCTATCACTTTAAACATTTTTATTTACAATTGGCAGTGTAAATGAAATTAAAAAAAAAAGTGATGTAGAGTATATCACTTTCTAATTTGATTTGAGAATTTTTTTATGGATGCTAACAAAAAGTAAAATGACTAAGTTTCTGTTTAAAACATGCTTTCATGTTTCCCTGACACAAACAAAAGTTCAATAACTTAAAACATCATGAAACACAGCCTCAACCTTGATCCCCTATCCATACTTTTCAATACTTAGCTTCAAGTTTGCAAAACCAGGATTCTGATCTTAGCATTATGCACTTTGATTTGAACAAGAAACATCAGCAGCATGTGTGTCACAACAAAGAAAGTTTGATATTATATCAGAAATTCTAATCAGATGATTTCTAGTTCACCTTATTCTACATGCAAATAACTACAGAACTCTTCCCCCCTTCCCTTCTTGTGCTAATATAAATCTATGCATTAAAGAAAAAAAAAATCATACACCAAGTAATACTCTATTTCCAAGCATTGAAGTTTTAATAGAAATCAAAGTGTTGCAAATACCAATAAAGCTTCAAATTTTAAGGTCAGCAAACACTTATTTTCCAGTTCTTGAAGCACTTAAGATGTGGGTTATCTAGTGCGAATGTACTTCATTTACTGTGAATTGAAAGTCTTAAAAGAAAAAGTTAATTGAAGCCTTGATTATAAATAGGGTGGTGACAGAACTTATGATTTGAATGTTTTTGTAGGTTTGAATGGGTAGCCCTAATGTTATATTAAATCCTATAAATATGTAATAGGCTGCGGTAAAGAAACTATAAAAGGTTAAAGAATTCTATACATTGGCTCTTTTGGTTTAAAGTCTGTAAACCTGACTAGACCACAATGTACTTTTAGGAAGTTGTTTTAATTTTGAGAGCTTTGTACTATTTTTTTCCCTAAAGATTCTCCAGCACAGAAAGTGCACTCTACATATTACACACAACAACAACTACAGAATTTTGAAATAAGTTTTATATGGAAAGGAAGAAACAATTTTAGGAGGTTTTACATTATTTATTGACACTTCTGAACACTTACTATTTATTTTATAACTACAGCTTTTAAAAATTATTTTATGTTATTAATGACGGCAAGGAAGCGTTAAAACAATTTTAATTATTCAATACTTGTCGTTACTGCCGTGCTAAGCTCTTAAGTCTTATCTGAGCTCAAAATGAGAAACTGCTTTTTAAAATTTTATAACTTCATACGTCTGTTTCAGATTTTTTAAAAGTATTTTCCAACTACAAATGGCCATAAAACATCGGATATTGGTTAATTGTAATTCGATTTGATAAAAAGTAGATAGGAGTTTTGTGCTTAGTACAACAGATAAGCAATAAAATACATGAGGACTCACAAGAAATTACTTATTTTATTTTTTTTTATTTTTAATCTTGTCAGAAGTTAAAAGTAGGGAAATATTTATGAAAATTTCAATATGAGCTATTTAGATGAATTCAACTCAAAAGTATGACGGAAAATGTAAAAAAAATATTTTTGCAGATGACATGCATATGAAATATCATATTGTATCTTTATCCACCAAAATTCATAAGCCAACAATATAGTAAAGTATGCCTCAAACTTAGGAAGATACTTAACATTGATTGTATTTTAACACTTTAAAGGGATTTCAAGTTTAAAAACTCAAATATTTTCTCAGAAAAATGAAACCACAAAAAACAACATGAAGTTGAGGAAGGCACTGAGATGACCGCATTAAATTGAAAAAATAGTACTAGTAACCCTCTTTCTAAAACAAAATTTTCAACTGCTAGCAAGCTAGTTAATTTTTCTACCATTGAGGAACTTCCTAGTCAATCTCTTCCTTTTTTTTCTTCTTTTGTTTGTAGGCAAACTGCTGTAATAAAAACAACAGAACTAGATTATATAAGCATTAAACAGAGCTGCCAACTATTGAAAATCTAAATTTGTAGTCAGACTTTTGCACGGGGTGGATAGGGGGTAAATGGCACATTTAATAACACATAACAGACGCAATGAATAATTTATGTTTAAATTTACAATAGAGGACAAATAACTGATTATTTTGAAAAATACTTCATTTTTATTTTATTTTTCAATTGTTACTCCAATATAATTTTGTTTTTCTTTAAATAAAGTTTTGAAACCTTGTCGCACAAAAGTAATTCTATCTAAACAATTATATTTATTTTATCTGTAAGGGGTTGAAATGCTTTTTGGAATTACAAAGGAAAAAGTAAACCGTATGTTTCGGACACTTTTTTGTAGTTTCAGGCTTCAGTTCGTAGACACCACGAATTCTTCGTAGCAGTTGGCAGCTCTGGCGTTAAAAGTTTTCATAGGATGATCTTTAAAAAATGCCTATATCATGGTGAATCCCTGATGTTCTAGTTTAAGGACTACAAAATAAAAGATGAAAAAACGAATAACGAGTTCGACGATTATCATCCGTGGTCGGAGCAGCTGTGTTGAGCAATGACTGCAGGTATGGGCTCCGTCCTCTCCCCCAGGAGGTTGGTGACAGCAGCAAGGAGGACGGTGACATCGTCCGGCTTACCGCCTGCAACAACAAAGAAGTAACTCAACTCACACTCGCTTAGAACATGAGCACAACAGAAAGGGATTTTTCTTCTGTCTCCAGTACCATTTAATAGGGATATTTGCCTTTAATAATCTTAAATGTACTTAAAAAAAACTAAAAAAATATGCTTTTAGAGTTAATTAAACAAAGGTTAAACTATATTTCATGATACTCTGATTTCCCTCTTATTTTCAAAGCTATTGAATATCTGCTAAGTTTACATGAACTCAGGGCCGTATCCAGACCTTAGTTTCGGGGAGGGTTTTAAAAAACTTATTTCTCGTGAAATCTAGAAAGTCGATAAAATTTGATTTCATATTCGACATTCTGGTGGTTTTTGTTACAATAGATGTTAAAAGATTACTAACATGAAAAATGTTTTTTAAAAAAGGAAAAAGACACATCTTTTTTATGATGAATGAAAAAAAAATCTGCATAAATCAGTTTACTCATATAAGTGCATTCAAAGGAGTACTTTTGAAATTTCTATCTTACGATATTTATAAGATGGATAAAGATAAAGTTTGGTACTTACAAATTTAAAGAATTTTGGTGCTTTTTTTTCAGTGGTATTAAAAATTCGGAGGAAAAGGTGTATTGATAAGAAATTATGTTTGCAATAACTATAAATTCTGTAGAAAAAACACTTAATTTGTACAATTATTCCATAATGATAATATCATTTTTCAAATGCAGTTTCAAAGTTGATAAGAAAATTAAAATAAAATAGCTACAATAATTTTTTCAGTGAGAAACTTCAAAAAACATTTTTGTAAGAGTTTGAAAATTTTCGGAGGGGTTTGAACCCTAAAAACATTCCCCTTAAATATGGCCATGCATGCACTTATAATACATCAACAAGCAATGTAGTTTAGCCTTTAGTATTAATGATAGTATTAAATTAGTGTTTTCATATTTTCAAATAACGTAAATTTTATCTTTTATTCAGAGTTA
>JAXGGA010009553.1:0-50932 GCA_038373865.1 Uloborus plumipes
ACGCAATCTTGGATGACGGGCACACCATTCAAAATGAAATGACTCATTACTAATTCAAAAAAAGTAACCAAAACTTAATTGCCACTGGTTGATGATTGAGGATAGGTACATGAATGTGTGAATGCGCCATATCTGATTTTGAATTAAAAATGTACTATTTATGAGGAGTTTTCTGTTATTGTGGTCGACTACTGGAGACTGGCCGACTACTGGAACATTTACCCTAATTTAAAAAAAAACTCTGTTGGTCAGCCTTTTACACTCATGTAATAACAAGAAGTTCTTTCAAGAACTAAACGAGCCTACTTTCCCGTACATCGACATCGGCATTCTAGCATCTGATCATTATTCTCTTGATTATCTGAGACTAAACATTATGTCAAGCATACCTTTTTAGCACTTAAAGCTGATTTCTAAAAGCAAAATATACCCCTCTCATCAGATGAAATAGACACCTAAAAAGTAAATAAATGAATAAATAAAGTTTTGTCGCACCTTTTAAAGAATGTGACTGTTATGGTTCTTCCGTAGAAAAATTCCTCAATCGTTTTTAAAAAAAAAATATATAAATAAATAATAAAATAAATAAATCAATAAAAGTACAAAGAACATCAAAACACATTTATCAAAGAAAGAAAAAAAAACTCGTTCAGTGATAAAATGTCTCGAATTTCATTCTTAATCCGTTGCCAGTTATCAAATATAAATAAAAAATAAAATGCCCTCGTGAATAAAAAATTTTTGTCACAAAAAAACATCGGATGCCAAAAATAATAATAATAATAATAATAAATAAAATAAAACAAATGAATAAATAAACAAAAAATCGTGTGCACAGTCAGTCTTTTTTTTTTTTTTTTTTTTTGAGCCTGCATTTCCGCCACGTTTGTGGAGTGGGAATCACAGTTCTCACAGAAGATTATTCAGAAAACTACTTTACAATACATTATTTATCAAAACAATTTTCTTACCAAGTTAGTTTGGAGGAAATCCGCCTTTAAGTTCAGGATCAACATTGAACTTAAATTTCCCCGTAGGCTCTAACCTTAAGTTTTTTTCTTGGAACAAAAAATGGTTCAAATCAAAAAGCGAAATATGGGAATGAGCCTCTCCGAGATCTTTCGAACAAAAAAAAAGTTTATTCAATTCGGACGGTTCACTTAAAAGTTATTAAGTGGGGAAAGGTTGTTTAAACGGTTCAATGTTGAACGGGAAAATGTTCAAATTGAAAGATTAAATACGGTAATGAAGTATCCTTGCTGTGATCCTTCAAACAAAAAAAAAAGTTTACTTAAATTGGACTGTTCACTCAAAAGTTATTAGGCGTGACAGCTTGTTTAAAAGGCTCAATGTTGAACGAAAAATTGTACAAATCGGAAATGTAAATACGGGAATGAAGTATCCTTGATAAGATCTTGCGAACAAAAAAAGTTTATTCAAATCTGACCGTTCACTGTTGTTTGAATGGTTCAAAGTTGAACCAAAAATTATTCAAATCGAAAAATCAAATAAGGGAATGAGCTGTACTCGGCGAGATCTTTCCAACAAAAAAAAAAAAGTTTGTTCAAATCGGAATGTTCATTCAAAAGTTATTAGGGGAGGGGGAGGGCAGAAAGACCGACCGACACACAAATTCCCCATCTACCAATCCCTACTTTCCAATTTTTAATTTTTCAATATTTATTTTTCTTTTTGACTTTTTTTTGGACTTGGCAATATTTTTTGATGCATTTAGAAACTTTTAATGCTAGTTTTCGTCTATCTTTTATTTTTAACGGGAAAATAGGCTAAAAAGAAAAAGTTGCATTGATTTTTTAAAAAAAGGAAAAGAAACTAGTTAGCAAACCTGAATTACATTAAAAATAGTAATAAATTTGGAAATTTTATTTAAATTATAATTTTATTAAAATACATCTTATAACTTTTAATTATTAAACTTTAATTATTAGTTATAGTTTAAACTATAATTTTAATTAAACTATATAAAATTATTTAACTATAAATTTTCTCCAGGGACGTACCGGCTCGGTCGGAATCGCCAAATAGGCCAACTGAAATAATTGGTATTCCTTTCTCGGGTGAATATCAGGAAAAGTGCCAATTTGACCATGGAAATTTTCAATTTTTAAAGCTACTTAGAAAAAAAAAATTAATAGAGTATTTCAAATACACATTAGACACATTTTTTAAAAAATTAGGGGCATGATCAAGGTGAACATTTACCCCCCTTTTAAGGAGGTTTTCTTTGAGCGTTATCGATCTGAGGGAAATGTTACCAATTTGACAAATATAACAGAATTTTACACTTATATAATGTACACCATACATAACCTATTTAATTTATGTAAGTAATATAATATAAGGGAGACCGGGGCTATTTGGCAATAAGGGGTACGTTGGCATTGTGCCTTTATTTTCTAGTACACAGTGCCCACAGCGCTGCCGTCGTGATGAGACATACTCGGCAGCCTTCAATATCATCCACAATAGTTATAGTGTCTTGCTAGCGTGTGTTCGAAAAATATGTATTTTTTTTGTGTTTTTCTTTCTGGTGAGTAAATTTTTTTCCAATTTGCTTTTCTTTTTTCAGTACCCTTAAAAAAATTTTTCAAGTACTCCAAGTTTATGGTGGACTAGCAGAACCCGGCAGACGTTGTTCTGCCTAGATGTGTATTTCGTCTCCACATGGTGTTTTGGATGTAAAAATCTATAAAGCGTTGTTGAAAATAGGCATGAAAGATTTTAAAAATTCTAAATCAAGCAAAGTTGAAATTACGCACTGAACAATCTACAAATAGACCACCAATTATTTTTATAAAAATTAAAAAATACTGAACAATGAAAAGCTTTACACATAATTTGATTTTAGATAGGAATTTTATTTACACATCAAGACGAAGAAGCTCTCCACAAATCGTGAAAAGAGATCTTCATTTTGAAAATAAAATGTAGAGACACATAAAATGAAAAATGTGACTGGACCATGAATAGCTCTTTTAAATTAATTAAAAAGGAGAGAGAGAGAGAGAGAAAGCAGTGAATAGTAATAAAATGAAATTGACATATTTACAATAGAATGTGACTGGACCACAAGTAGCTACTTTAAAGTTATAAAAAAAGCACGGTGAACAAAAATAAAGAGAAATGTACACATTTACAATTACGTTGCAAAAATGCACTGGACAGCCCAAAAGGTAGACCATCAATCGCTATTCTAAATTCAAAAAAAAAAAAAAAGCACGGTGAACAATAACAATGAAAAATTTACACATTTACAATTACGTTCTAAAAATGCACTGGACATTCTAAAAAAGTAAACCATCAATTGCTCCTTCAAAAAAATAAAAAAAAAACACGGTGAACAGTAATAAAGAGAAATATACATATTTACAAAAGTAGACCATCAATTGTTCCTTTAAATTCAAAAAAAAAAAAAAGCACGCTGAACAACAATAAAGAAAAATTTGCGTATGTACAATTACGTTGTAAAAATGCACTGATCAATCCAAAAAAATAGACCATTAATTGCTCCTTTTATTTCCAAAAAAAAAAGAAAAAAAAAACATGAACAAAAAAAAAATACAGATGTACAGTTTCGTTGTAAAAATGCACTGATCAATTCAAAAAAGTAGACCGTCAACTGCTCCCTTAAATTAAAAAAAAAAAAACGGTGAACAATAATAAAGAAAAATTTCTATATGAGCAATTACGCTGTAAAAATGTACTGATCAATTACTTTTTGGCAATCTGAAATCAATTTGAATATTATATTTGGCGGTAAATGTACACCATTCCGTAAGGCGTTAAAATAATTTCCAACATTGCGGTATATCATAGCAAATAGTATGGTCATGAAAACGAATTATTGATTGGATGTTTGGCGAGAAAATATCGTATAACATACTTTGATTAAAAACAACAAAATAGTATTCGTCTGGAAAATAATGCATGACATCTAAGCCTCTACAAATCTAAAAGAGTTCCGAAATCTGAAACTGAATCTCATTTGTTATTAAAAAAAAAGATTAATCTGTTAATCAAATACATTTTTATCCTTTATACTTGAGATAATTACTATTGGGAAAACTTCCATTATTGAGGGCTCTTGGCGTGATTTAAAAGATCGCCAAATTTACGGTAGCAAGCAATTCCAACTATCCGCCAGAGAGTTGAGTTGATACACTAAATACTCGATTGGATTGATAAAAGCCTTCGAAAATGGAGTTTTAAATTGAAATTACAAAGACAGAATCAAGTCTAAAATTGAAATAAAAAAATAACTACCCATCGGATTTTGTTGGAACTGGTCTCTAAACCTTCCCAGTACCAAAAGGAACAAACGGTGAAAATTTCAGCCAAATCTCCCGGGTAGTTTCTGAGATCTTAGGGAACACACACAAACATATGTTACGGCCAAAGCCCGAAGTCCGGCCACTTCGCGAATTGGCCGGCCATTTCGCGCATTGGCCGGGGCGTGTGGCCAAAGTCCGATGTACTGGAAATGAATTGCGTATATGCGACTTTGGCCGGCCACTTCGCGAAGTGGCCGGAACTCCCTGGCCAATGTGCGATGTGCTTGCTGTTCGATGCAGTTGCACTAACAAGTGCTAAACAAATTGCTGCAGATGTAAAAATAACAAACTCTTGTGCAATATTTGAAATGCCATAACATTTTTTTTTTTTTTTGTGTCAAATGATGATAGTCATAATTTTCTGTAATAAACTAATTCAGTAGATAATGTGATTATTTTTTTGTTTGTTAGTTTGTTTTCTCCAAGGAAGAGGAAATTTTCATAAGAGACCATGAGTTTTTTGGTGTGAGATCTTCACGCTACTACCCACCTTAGCCTTTTTTTCTGATGGACGATCCTAGGTGCCTTAGAGTGCGGATATCTTCCAAAAACTACTCTGTGGCTGTAGCGGCTTTTAGGGGGGTGGAGGGCTTCCAAATGGATCAAAATAATTTTACTATGTTTAATGTTCAATTGCTTTTTAATTTCTCCATAACATTTGTAAAAATTTTTGAACTATGTCTTTAAAAAAAGCTCATGTACAGCATATTTGAATAACATCACTTTGGTTTGCTATGGGAATAATATAGCAATCAGGGATTAGACAGGGTAAAAGAATATTTAGGGTTTGCTAAATCAATGGTACATAATATATATCACGATTCATTATTCATTCATCTGCGATTGAAAAAGGTGACGATTTCGTTTTGATAATTTTTTGTTTTAAATCATATTGACAATTGTTTCTAAATAATACCGTGCCTCATTTACTAATTAGGTTAAATAATATTGTATAATTTGACATAATTTTTAATAGTGTTTCCCAACCTTTTTGAGCTTATCGCCCCCTTCAAGACGCTGACTGACACTTATCGCCTCCCCCCCCCCCTTCCTCTAAAAACAATAAGTTGACTCTAGTGAACATCGATATTATTAAAAATATAAAAACCTAACTTTAAGTTGAAGTAAAATGTACTCAATAAAGCAATTATAACCAATCATTTTTAAACTAAAAATATTAATAAAGAAATAAAAATACCTTCATTCTTTTTTCCTTTCACAATATATAACTGAAGCATTTGAAGGGAAACATCCAAAATTTTCGACGTACTTTTCAAAAAACAGAAGTACATTTTTCAAGAAATATTATTTTCTTTTCTACACTAGACTCAGGGGAACTAAAATCGTTGAAACTAAAAATTTGAATTAAAACAAATTGACAACTTGAAAGTTTATAAAATTAGCAATAAATGACGAAATACTTCCTAAGGTTCATTTTAGGTGCAAGGAGGAAGCTCTTAAACTTTAATTTTAAGTTCAATTAGTTTTATTCGAATTCAAAAAGCGCAAAAAATGTATTAAAGGTTTTTAATTAATTTCTTCGTTAATTAATGTCATCCGAAGACTTCACCTAGATCAAGACACCCCGATCCACTCTGAACAACCGGTTTCGTACATGTTTACAATTGTGGTTTTCGCTAGTTTTATTTCTACTTTTTTTTCTCTTCTAAATACTCATAAGACCCTTTAAGAATTTACCGCCCCTTTGAGGAGTCCAATCGCCCTTCAGGAGCAATCGCCTCCATGCTAGGAACCACTGGTTTAATAGTTGATCGGCTTAAAATATTAAAATATTTTTTTCACCCCCTCCCCTTTTTTTAATTTAAAGGAACTTTGTGAAAATTTTTTTATAAAAAATGTAGGGGGGAAGCACTTTTACTTTTCTGGGTCCCCATAAAAACTATTTCTGTATCCGCCCCTGCTCTGTGACAGATATAATGGGATTATCTTTAGCGTTATGGTAAACAAGCACAAAATGTGACATGTGAAAAAGGTCATGACACACAAAATGTGTCACTACCTTTTTTTTTCTAACTTTGGCCGATCGCCTCTAGCCAGTTCGCGAACTGGCTGGCCAAAGCCCGAAATCAAGGAAATTTCGGACTTTGGCCGGTCATTTTGAGGCGATATTGGCCATTTCGCGAAGTGGCCGGCCACTTCGCGAACTGGCCGACTTCGGGCTTTGGCCGTAACATATACACATTTACCAACATTCATTTTTATATACAGGGTGTCCACTCCAATCGTGGACCAATAGCTAATTTCTAAACCGTTAGAGATAAGCATATAGTTTATTTAGGAAAAAATCTCCAAATTACGAAAGGAATTTTGGGTCTATTCAATGTTTTTCAAAAAATCAAATTTTGAAAGAGTTGCGAAATTTATATTTTTATACAGCCCCCCAGTCCTATCAATCATATTTAGTAAAACATTCTTGACACTGTAAAGTTTAAAACTAAAAAAAAATCACTCTTCTACCACAAAAATTGACCGAGTTATGACGTTTTGAAAAATCAAGATTTGGCATTGTTTCATGACGTCATCGAGAGATCGCTTTAAGGGACCGTATGCGAAATCCTTCAAAATCTTGATTTTTCAAAACGTCTTAACTCGGTCAATTTTTGTGGTAGAAGAGTGATTTTTTCTTTAGTTTTAAACGTTACAGTGTCAAGAATATTTTGCTAAATATGATTGATAGGACTGGGGGGCTGTATAAAAATTCAAATTTCGCAACTCTTTCAAAATTTGATTTTTTGAAAAACATTGAATAGACCCAAAATTCCTTTCATAGTTTGGAGATTTTTTCCTAAATAAACTATATGCTTATCTCTAACGGTTTAGAAATTAGCTATTGGTCCACGATTGGAGTGGACACCCTGTATATAGATACAGTGACTAAGTAGCCAGGGGATTGATGAAGTTACTAGATTCCCAGTCGTTTGTATTCGGGGAAGGGCCACCATGTTATCCAGAAAATGCCTTTGGGGCTAGTTGGCATTTTCAGCTTGGGGTATATTGGCATAGGCCAGCGATCTATGCCAACTTATCCACCCTTGATGTTGGCGTGACATCGCAAACTTATAGATACCTACACAGACCTAACTGATGTCCCTTCTACTAGTGCGGGTAATGCTGGTGTTTAAAATGTTCCTACTACTTGTTAGGGGTAGTTCTAGTGTTAAAAATATCACTATTGCTAGCGTCGAAAGGAGTGAACCTTTAATCCCCACTATTTCAACTCGCTCCTCCAAAACATGTCGACTTGTGACCCCTTAAGACGTTCAGCCTTTTCCAAAAGCAGGGCCATGAAAACGGACCATCAGAGGAAAAAACAGGAGGCACTGTACATTGTACAATCCGAACCGGCACTCCAGTCGAAAATAAACTGGCAAGAAAAAGAGCTGAGAAAATAAAATAAAAACACTTTACGTTGATGGGACAAAGAAAAAAAAAACAAAAACAATGACTACGAAATCTCTACTAATAATAAAGCTGAAGGTTTGTCTTTCTTTCTTTTTGTCCTTCTGTCTGTCTGTTACGCGCGTAGCGCCCAAACCGTTCGGTCGATTTTCATGCCACTTGACACAAAATTAGTTTGTAGCATGTAGTTTTGCACCTCGAAGCGATTTTTCGAAAATTCCATTTCGTTCTTTTTCTATTCGAATTCTTAGCAGAAATTCGATAAAATAGGGAAGAAATATTTCATACATATTTTCAAGTCTTATGTCATTCGAAAGCTTGAAATTTTCTGCACAAAATGAATTTTTTTTTTTTTTTGAAGTTTCTACGATCATCAGGAGAGCTGTAATAATTGTTTTTAGAATCCCGGAATTCAAGGCTTATCTTCAGTAAAGCAAGCCAAACGATTCTAAAATGGTTAATGAAATGAATTATTTTATCAACGGAAATCAACTTTTAATGTTGTTACCATGGTTACGTTTTTATTTCGTTTATTTGTTTCGTTCTTTTTCCATTAATAACTTTAAAAATGTATTTGTTTTTGTAGCAATCCTAACTCCAAGCCTTATTAAAATTAGTCAAATGAAATATAATAAAATCGTGATAAGATGGCACCTGTCAATCAAATGAGAAATCGAGTCCTTTCTTTAAAAAAGGTAGAGAAGGAAGAAACTGACGCGTACCATTTTTGTGAGTTTAGAGATATTTTGGCGATCTGACGAGTTGTGTAAAAGAGGGAAACATTGTTTAACAAAATGAGGTCAAAAAAGAAACAACATGATAGTAAACCATTCTAAATTTATCGTCTGGCAAAACATATTTTATTTCTTTTTTTTTTTATTTCAATATAAATTGCAGTAAATGGCTTGAGTGAACGAGTTTGGCTTTTAATTTATCATTTGCTGGTTGATGTTTGTCGATGTTTATTGTTTTTATTATCATGGTGAAGAATAATGCACGAAATTTCCATTATTTTGTTTTTGAAGTTAGGAAAGAAAACTTTCTTATTCTTTTAAACTTTGGTAAGATTTCTGTGAGCAGCAAAATTGTTCTTATTTTCTCTTTTGGCTTATTTTTGTGCACCTCCCTTTGGGGTTGCATTCGAATTCCCCCAAGGGGGTTTTTACCCCTTTTATGGGGTAAATCAGTGCTAATTTCAATGCAGACAAAAGTGATATGAATTGGCGCGACCACTTGGCGAAATATAGCCAAGCTTTTAGTCGCCAAGTGTTTGAAGCCAATTTGGCGACATATCGCCAAGTTGGCGGCAAATTTGGCGAAAAAAATTATTTTTTTATTTTGGTTCAATTTGGCGCTATTGGCGATATTTTGCGAAAAATCCACTGAATGATGTTAAAATCGGCGATATTTAGGAGATTAATCATTGTAAAACCTTTTTTTTTTGCATTATTTTGTGGCAAACTAGGGATGTAAATGTTTGAATTGTTATTTAGCTCACTCCAAGCACTATTTCAGCATTTAAGGCATCTACTAAGAAATTTACACGTAAAAGGAAGTAGTGTGGGGTCCATGCCAAATTTTATATCATTCTTTGAAAGAATTATCGTTGAATTATTACTAAAATAGAGAGTTTTTTTTTGCTATATCAATTTTTTACAAATGAATTTTTAAGTTTATACCACGGGCAAAGCCGTGCGAGTACCGCTAGTCAAAGAATAATCATAAAGAAACTTTCAAAGAAGGAAGATATTAGTAACACTGAAACTGATGAGCCTTTCTCTGAAGCTACCGTATGCTGATAGTGAGGATGGCTATGATTTCTTGTTTCCTCAGTACAGTGATGAGAATAAGGATGAGCCATTTCTATTGGATCTGGTCTGCCCCAACCTTCCTACACAGTCTCCACCTGCAGATGAGACAGCATTAAATGCTGCTGTTGGAGCTGATAAGGTGAAAACTACTATGGTGAAAACTACGAAGTATTGAATGTGACTGGAGCCCGACGCTCATCTGAATAGAAGATTAACTCTCCATTCAAATGAGTAAGAACCCACCTTTTGCAGTTGACATGAAGCAATTGCAACCTACCTAGAATGCTCATACCTGTGTTTTAAAGCTTTGTTTTGATAAATTACCTTATAACATATTTAAATAAATATTTAAAAAATAAAAAAATGTTATATTGCTGTAAATTTATCATTTCAAACATCGTTATGCCAACATACCGAGATGCATCTGCCAACCTACCCCGATTCCGGGGTAAGTTGGCACTGTTGAGGAGCCTTCGGAGAATATTTTTCACGAATTCCCCAGTGAATTTTAGACAATGTTCCTAGTGGTTTTTTGTAGCCAAGATGTTACCCTATTAGAGGCATAAAAAACTTTTACCATAAATACAACAGAAAAAATTGTAAAAATCGAGAAGTAAAAACTATGTCAAATAATGCCGGTCTCCCCTAAATATGTAGTAAATTCATGTAGTATGTGCATAAATTTTGATAGCCATTAAAGTATATTATCATAACATCTCACGTTAAAAATTCAAATTTAAAGAAATTTTTATTAAATGAAATTATTAATAATAAATTGAGGTAGAAATAACACTTGAACAAAAACACTAAAATAAAAAAAAAACTTAAATTTAAAATATTTTTTCGACTTAGTCGTTTATTCGCAATTTCTTTAGATATTACTATTTTTACCACCTTATTTCCTGAATTTTTTTTGAATTTTCACATCCCTTTGAAAAGTATTAGCTGAAAGTAGGAAATAAATGAAAAGTAAATACTTACACTAACTTTTATGTTTAAAAAGAAGATAATTATTACTTAGAATATATTAATATTTACACAGCCTGAACGTTTTTTTTTTTTTTGTTTCATAAACAATAAAGTTAGCGATTAATTTAATTCAGGTAAAAGCTTAAATAAGTACGACACAAGTTTTTTTTTCTTTCAAACAGATAAAGAGGTGAATTGTTTAAAAATTTGGGAAGAAAATAATGTTCTTGAAGCATATTAAAAATAATAAACTACTTTTCAACAATGAGAAAACTTCGCAGGTAAAACATGCACTTAATTAAAGTTTTAGCGAGTCCAGCATTTTCATATGCACTTTAATCACAGAAATCAGGGTTGATAAAAATCACGATTTTTTTTGAAAAAATCAAAAAAATCAGATTTATTTGATTTTAAAAAGTAGCTTTTTTTATACTTTTTTTTTTTTCTTTTTTTAAAGTATATTTGATACTAACAGATTATACTGTTCAAGTTCAATATCTAAGTCCAAATTTTTTAATAAATGTAATTAAAATATAAGAGCATCATAAATAAGTAGAAAATAATTACCTACTCTGTAAGGATTTTTCCTAGTTTTAATTATCTATATCATATAAAGAATGCTTCGTGTTAATTTAGATATTTTATTCCTTCAATCATAGAATTGTTAAGAGAGATACCCTAAGAAACCACAATAATTTTTGTTTTTAAAGAAAATTTTACAATTATTTTTCTTTATTATATGAATTGTTCTTTTTTTGCGTAAAAAATCGTTTATAATTGATATTTGTTTGTTAATTGGTTTTTTCTAAGAAAAATACTCTGAACTTCATGCCTATCAAATTCATTCTTTTAAATTAAAAATCATGATTTAAATCAATGATTTTTTTTTTAAATCAACTGATTTAAGTCGTGATTTAAATCATGATTCAAATCGTGTTGATTTAAATCGCTCAACCCTGATAGAAATATTTTTTAAAACTCTATACTTTTCACTATAAACCTTGGGAGAAATTTCTGAGCCCCCCCCCCCCTGTAATTTTCCAATTGGGCCCCATATGATATAGTAGTGGTGCGACATCGATGAAATATCATCGATATTCAAAACTGAAACATTGTAGGTATCGATACATCGGCCCAAAAACATCGAAGTTCTGAAACATTAAAATTTTCAGTGTAGTATATTCCTGCATAATAAAATATTTTAAAGCTGGAATTCAATTCATAGTAATCAATTTATTCATTAAAAAAATTTTTGAATTGCAAAAGAAAAGCTAATAATAATGATGACAGTTAATTATTAACATTCCTATGCAAAGGGATAAATAATTAATGCATTAAAAATACAAAAAAAATTTAAACATCAATACAAGTTAATTGGCATAATTTCGTAACATCTTTTGAATTTCCACCTGAATAATACAAAAAAGTGAAACTAAGTTGTTCAATAATGAGGATATATTACAGAAATTCGTAAAAAATTTTCAAAGTTGATTACTTGCACACACGAAAAAGAAGAAAACGAAAGTGAATATAAAAGGAAATTATATAAAAAGAAAAAATTATTGAACTAGTTCTAGTATATGCTTGCCTTCAACGGAAGTTATAAGGAAAAATTGTACATAATATATTTAAAATTCAAAGATTACAAATATTTATATACTGTAAAAAATGAATGCTGTTTTTACAGTATAATACAGCTAATTTCATATTAATAAACTAAAAATTGTTTATTTTACAGTAATAAACTAAAATTTCTACTTTAAATAAACTGCTAAGTTGCAAATTTTACAGTTTATTAATGTGGATTTTACAGTTTTAAACTGGAACCTCTGCTGCCAGTATTATACTGTTGTTTTTACAGTATAATACAGCTAAATTTTACGGCAATAAACTGTAAAATTTCTAACTTCACAGTAAGAAACTGTAAAATTGGTAGTTTAGCAGTTTATCACTGCGCATTATACAGTTTCAAATTGGAACTTTGGCTGCCAATACTGTAGAAACAACAGCTCATTTTTTGCAGTGTAACGACTTGAATTGCATATTAAGCACATATTTAAATTAAAATTAGTTTTTTAAAGCAACAGTTTATCGAAAGAGGGAGGCATTATTATAGGTTCATACATATCCTTGAAAAAAATTATACGTATAGTTTAAACATAAATAAATAAATAATAAAAAGAAACATGCTTATTTTTGGTTAAAACTTTAGAGACAATCAATATAATTTTTAACAGTGAACTAGACAACAATCGAAAACTCTTTGTGATAGATCTCTCGATGACTAATCAATAATAAAGATTTCATTATAACTGCAAGCATGTTCCATTTTCTAAGAATATTTTCAGTTCAAAAAATAAAACCATCAACATCGTAAAAACATTGCATTCAAAACATCATGTTTTGAAAACATCAACATCGCACTACTAATGAGTTAGTGGTGCTTTGTGAGCTCACATAGGGCTGAGCGACGATTGATTACACAGTGATTACAATTTTAGGGAGAAGGCACACTGTAAAAAATGTTGCTTTTACAGGAAAAAACAGCTAATTATACTGTACAAATAATAGTAATAAACTGTAAAAATTGCTAATTTTATAGTAACTGCAAAATTTCTAATTTTACAGTGCTCAATTGTAAAACTGCTAATTTTACAGTAATAAATTGTAAAATTGCCAACTTTACAGTTTATTGCTGTGCATTTTAGTTTTAAACTGGAACCTCTGCTGCTAGTATTATACTGTTGTTTTTACAGTACAATACAGCTAAATTTTACCGAAATAAACTAAAATTTCTAACTTAACAGCAAGAAACTATGAAATTGCGAGTTTTAAAGCTCATTACTGTGGATTTTACAGTTTTAAATTGGAACCTCGGCTGCCAGTATTATGCTGAAAAAACAACAGTTCATGTTTTGCAGTGTAAATTTACTGAGTTTCTTATTTCGTATTTAAGGGGGTACTCCATAGGATTTTATGGAGGTGCGCCATCACCTTTAGGGGAATGTGCACCCCCAGTATAGTATTGCCATACCTCTTTAGAGTAAAGTTAACATAGGTCCAAGGTATACACATTCTTCCCACATGTACCCGTTGTGTTGTAAAAAAAAAAAAAAACAAAAAACACCACATAAACACTTCAATGGCGTAATGTCGTCATTGTAAAAGGCACATTCGGTGAGGGGGCCTAAAAAGGCACATAAAAAATCTTCGCACATCTAGTCATCTGCAAGGGCATCCAAAAAAGTGTATTTCGACGACTCAAAACCATGAATATCCACTACTGAAACACCATTAATTTCTCTCCTCGTTATCATTCTGCATGACGGGCCAACATATTCCATCATTCATGTGTCTACTCCGTTTCAAAATACCAAACTTGTTTTTCTTTTCTCTTTCAGTTTTATACATAAGCATGAAAGAAGATTAGCAAATTCAGAAGGAATAATTACCATATTGTAAATATTACAAGAAGAAAGTTATACTCCTCTCACATCTGGTCGTCTGAATGCAACATATTGTGTAGCAAGATTATAAAATGCCTGCCATTCTCCAAGTAATGAAAAATAGGGCTGCACGTTTTTTGTAAACATAAAGTTCATAGTGTCAAAAATAATCTTAAGAATTTTTTGGCGCCTCTGGTTGGAAGTTGCGCCTCTGTACGCTTTAATAGCCAAGTCGGTCATAAAAGCAGAAAACAGGAGGTATTCCATCAAAACAAGTTCAGATTTCAGTATTTTCATTGCCATCAGATGAATATGATCTTTCAGGAATTCATCGTTTTCGAAAATAAAGCGTTTATTTTGTTCGTAAGCTTCATCAAATTCAGTTTTGAATTGTCTTTGCATGTAGATAACTGCCACCCCAAACTCTAGGCGAAATGCTCTGAAGAAGGAAATCACAGGCAAACGTAGTATCAGAGGATCCCAATCTAAACCGTTAAAGTTTAAAACGTACGTTATAAGATCTAGAACAAATGAAGACACTTCTGATTCTGGTATAATCCTTGGCATTCTTCCAAACGAAACTACTTTGCAGCAAGAAATATTATAACAGATCTCTTAACTAATTTTTTGGAAGTGAAAATTTTCAATACATGTTCAATCACGTGCGAAGAAGTCCACGTTTTTATCTTATAATTAGCAAATCCAAAAAACAAAACCCATAAGTCAAGACAAAACAAAAACACGCAACAACGGTAAGTCACAACATCGGCAAAAAGCCTCCGCAGCTGCGCATGAAATTGTAGTTCCGCAAGTATTATTCGCTCAGATTTGTGGCGGGAAGAGAAGGCGTCTCTCGTCCATTTGCAAGGAGAAAGTACTTGGCTCCGCCTTCTTTCCGCAGAATGCGACGATTCCATTTCGCTGTTTTAAAAGAAATCTTCTGATTCGATGCAGTGGGACATTCTATTTTGAAAAGGGGAGATAGGTTGATGATGGGCTCTTTCCGCTTCCCTTTTGCTACTTGTGCTGTTTTCTATGCTATTTTGGAAGATTTACGGAACATGTTCTTTTGCTTTTTCAATTTACATCCTTCTTAGGCCCATCATTTAGATGGGTCAATTGTCCCCCCCCCCCCGGCTTTCGTAAGTCAATGTTTTTAAAGAAAGTGAGACCGATTTTTGCTGTTCTTTAGTGTAATTAGCATACAGTAACAGTGGCGCAGATAAAGGCGGTTTTGAACCCCCTCCCCTCTCCTCCCCCGAAATGTTTGTCCAAAAAATTAAAACTAAGGAGAAAAATAATTGAAAGAAAATCCGAGAAAGAAAAAAAATACGCTTTTCGTGTGAATTGTGAATTTCATAATGTTACAAACTTCGCTGCCACTCCCCCCCCCCTCCCTTAGATGACCGTCCAAAATTTTGCTTTTAAGACTTCAAGGTGAAAAATTTCCGGGGGTAAGCTCCCAATTCCCTTATTATCATCGAAATTAGTCTGAAATAGAGTTTTTGGAAATGTAATTTGAAAAAATTGCTGGGATGAATCCCTGGATACTATTGTGCATTTTCTTTTCAACATTTTTGAAATGGCTTGATATGTTTTAGAGACTGAGGGGAGGGCATCGAGCCTCTCTTCCTTCAGAATTACCAAGATAGTCGAGAAAAGAGTTTTTAGTTCTACAATTAAAACAAAATTCCCTGGGAGAGTTCTACACTGTTAAAAAAAACCTGAATTTTCAGGAAGATTTTTACGGATTTTAACAGTAAATTTCCGTTTTCGTTTCAAAACAGAACTTTTCCTTGAAAAAACGGAACTATTCCGTGAATTACCAAGTTGGAGAAACAAAAAACGGAATTTACCCGGTTTTGTGGTTGAAATATAACCGCACGAGAGAGTTAGATACAGTCTAAAGAGACTTGGGGCGTGCGCAGAAACGACGGCAGCACAAATGATTCATAACTGAATCAAAGTGCGCAGCAAAAGTAACGTAAAGTCATCGAGAATTAATGTGCATGTTTACGCTTCTGTGAAAGCTGTATTATTCGCATTAGCATGGAAAAGAGGACATCTGTGTCTCGTCGTTTGTCATCACAGTCGAATGTTATTTAATCGTGTTCCTCAGGACGTTATTATGTGTGCGCCATTTTGTTTCAATTTGAAAATGCTTCGTCGAAGAGCGTTGACTATTGATAGCATTCGAAGAAGAATTGTTCCAGGATTCTGCGTAGTTAATCAAATTGACTGGAAAAATAATTTGGATCTTTTCATGTGATTATTCGGTATCCAGCATTTCCTCTCAACATTTTTAAGAAGACTTCGTTTATCGCAATGGATAAATTCAAAATAGGCAACAAAAGGGCGTGTTAGTGCATTTTAAAATCTACTCGCTCTATTGTTGCCTTTTTTGAGCAACAAAAAAAAGAAAATTTTTATTTAAGAGGTAAGAATTTTTATTTTTGTTTCTGCTATTTTTATTTTAATCTGAGTCCAGACTTAACAGTTAGTTATTTCATGATGTAAACCAATTGTACATTTTAGTAGTTGCATGTATGAACTTACTGGTGCTGAGGGTTAGTAAAATTTAGGGAAATGATTTTTGTAATTTTATATCAAGATTTAAAAGCTTAGTTTCAAAACTTAGCTTTTTTACTTTATGACTTTACTTCGTTAATGTGACGAAATTAATGTTGTCAAAACTACGAAAATGATTGTCAATTTGACAATACTAGGATAAAGAAATATTTCGCTACATTTGACGAAATTCATCCCCAAAAAATTACGAAATGTTCGCTCGGGGTATATTCTTGGAAGTGATTTCATCAAAAACAAAGAAAGTTCGTTAATTTTGAGAGTGCATTTCTGAAAGTGTTGATCACTATGAACACCATAACGTAAATATATATGAAAATAGAGGAAATCAGTAACAATACAGGATTTTTTTTTTAAGGAACCACGAATGTTTCAAATTCAGAAAGGAAAAAAAGAACTTTCGGAAGAACTTAATTTTTATTCAAACATAAGAGAAAATATTTTTAAAAGAATGCACCTTGTTAATACTTTTTAATTTTTTGAAGTTATGCGCTCAGAAATACTATGCATTGATCATTCCATCTTCAAAATATTTGAGTATTTTATGCGAGATTGATGTAATCTTTTTAAAAAAATCATGTTATTTTAATGAACTAAAATTTTTAATGAAAAAAAAAAAGCCAATTCTTGTATTGCTTTAGTATTTTTTTTAAAGGCAAGATGTTTAAAAGTTTGAAGTATATGAGCGGATATTTTCAAACTTTTTCTAAAAAACAAAATTCGTAAGAGTTTTAAGTTTACATTTTTGCTCATCATTTTGTCTTATATATATATAATTTTCCGGTGAGCTAGTTTACGCTCCTTTTTTAATTGCTCTATTTTTCTGTTTCTCATTTTCCCATATTTTAATCACCCACATTTTTACATTATAGGCTTATACCTATACGCTTATACTTATATATGCAAGATGGAAAATTATTGAAATTTTGCAAAATAAACAAGCGCTTTTATAGCAGCTTAATATTAATAGCAAATAATGTATGAAAGTTTAATAAATTAGTCCTTTAAGTGGCGCAAAATGTGTAGATTGGAAAAAACAACAAATGAACAAATTGAAATTTTAAGAAACTTTGAGAAACATTTGAAAATTTACGAAACAATATAAACATATAAAAAGAACAAACGAAAAAGATAAGGCAGCACATTACCCATGTTTGTTCTTTTTATATGTTTATATTGTTTCGCAAATTTTCAAATGTTTCTTAAAATTTCAATTTGTGCATTTGTTGTTCTACACAATCTACGCATTTTGCGACACTTAAAGGACTAATTCATTGAACTTCCATAGATAATTTGCTATTGATATTAAGCTGCTATAAAAGCGCTTGTTAATTTGCAAAATTTAAATAATTTTCCATCTTGCATGTATACATATAAGTCAAAGCGTATAGGTATAAGCCTATAACGTATAAGCGGGGATAATAAGAACCGAAAAAATGGAGAACGGAGAATTACGAAACGAAAAAATGCCTAACGGAAAAATGACGAACGCTCTGTTCGTCATTTTTCCGTAAAATCACGGAAATATAATTAACGAAACGGAAACACTCCGGCAACTCAGCTGCCGTATGTTTTTTCATTATTTTCAGGAAATTTTTTTAACAGTGTACGTACAAATCGCCACATGGACGAACAGCCATCCAACTAGTCTTCACTGCAGGATAGGTGAAACCACTGAACTTTTGATCGGAATCACAGTTGTTTTCTTGACGGCAGGGAAAATTTTAGGGATTAGCATGGAATCGAAAAGGACAGGAAGTAAATCTCTGCTTTGCCAAATGTTTACTGTCTAGAGTTGCGAGAATATCCTGGTTTGGTTTCAATGTTACAAAAATGTTGAAACATTTAGTTTTTTTTTTTTTTTTTTTTTGAAGAGGTCGGAGGTTTTTTACGCGCTGTTGAATATACAATAGTATAGGTTAGTATACATAGCAACTTTATTAGTGATAAAATACTTGTAAATAACCGTAACTTAAGCATAAAACAACTTGGGGAGGGAATAAATGAACTACACAAACTTTGTAAATTGTTTTAACACTGAAACCGAAGAGAAAACTATACCTAAAACAGTCATTTCTTGAAAATAGAATTTTTCCAAAGCTTAAATGTTATTGGAGGAAGCAGTCCACATACGCATAAGTCATGATGCTTAAATTATTCAGGCACTTATTTATTTACAAAGTAACTTATGCTCTTATCAGTAAGGTATATAGCCCCCCCCCCCCCCCCAGCAACCCCCGTGACGCGGCGGGCGGTTGCACGAGGCTTGAGGGCGCACGATACAGGAAAATAGCACCATAAAGTTACACGGGAAAAGTATTTTTCATTGTTTAAAAAGGGGGTGGCGGCGCACCCAAGCCAATGTACGCTACTGTCTCTGTCTCTTATGCACCTAAATTGTGCCAGATTAGTCAAGATGTGGTTTGTAGTAAATAATTTATTAATCAGCTATGCCCTAACCCTTCAAGGACAATAATGCATCCCTCAAATGCTGCAGGGTAACACCCCCCCCCCCTCAGCCTGGAAAAAACACAACAAATTAAAACTACTCCCCTCCCCCAACTAAAAACTCGCCATGACCTGTCCTGGATCAGAAAGCAGCTGCAGGCTTTGGGGCACCCTTCGCAATGCATTTTACGGGGACCTCTTCGTCTACGACTGGATTATGCAAAACATTTAATGAGTGCATTTTTGAATCTCTTTCGGCGCTTCCATGCTGCAATTAGTGGCAGTTAGTCATGTTGGGAGCGCCCACAAAAAATATTATACTACACACACACAGACACAGAGAGAGACGGACAGACAGGGGGTCTAATATTCAATACTCTCCAAAAAAAATCGGTCGGAAAGCTCGCATTTCCAATAGCTCTTTTCTAATATACCTTGGGTACAGAAGAAAAGGGCAAATTAAACGTTAAACGCATAGATCCGGTTAAGAATTTTACCAAGAGGAGTTCTTCTAAGAAACAGAAAAAAAAAAAAAAAGCTGCAATATACGCAATTTGAATGTTGGGAAAGGATCTCACGAAGGGGTATCCCAGACAAAGGTTCGTAATAACAGAGCGGGAATTTGTTTTTCGAGGAGAGAGTGCTCATTTGGAGAAGAGCGAAAAATAATACGCAAATGAAAACGAAGATGGGGGTGGAGTGGATCGACTTCTAAGCTTCTAATGGGCTTCAGGAAGTTTGGCTCCACACAGTCTGCAGTTCCTTCATTATTTTCGAAAGCGGGAAATTATTTGCTGTTCGGTTTGTTTGCGACTCGTGCCGAAAAGGGCTATTTGCTGGGCTGAATGTCTGGAGCAGGAAAGTTTTTTTTTTTTTTTTTTTTTTTTTTTTTTTTTTTTTTAATGAACAGGAGATTGCGTGAAACATAAGAGCCGACTTTTTAAAATACAGGGGGACGTGACAGAAGTGGATTTACAAATTTGGGAGCCTGTCGCAATGCATTTTTAGGTCTGGAGGACAATGGGGGAACATTCTCTCCCCACTTGTAAAACATTTATCCTATGCAGTTTTTGAACTCCTACGGTGCTCTACAGTGCGTCTCGAAATGATAGGTCCACCCTTATTTTTCGAAATTTCGACTCTTAATTGAGAATAAGAATCACTTTTTTTTTATAGTGATTATATATCTGTAATTGTTATAACTATGTTTGATGAAATTTCCTAAAAATAAATCATTTCTTCTAATTTGATGCAAATTTTCATTTTCAGACCGTTTTAAAAAGATAGGTCCGCCTTCAGAAATTTTGCCCCAACCACGTTTATTTCCAAAAATTTGCATAAGTATCGTTGCTTAGTATTACTACGGGATTATGCTTGCTGCTGTGGATGTATTTAAACAGATTTGAACAGCACTTTGTAGTCAAACAAAACGGGTTGTCATTGGAGTCTTTCGCTGGTTGAGCAGGGGGAAATTGATGCATTTAAACAGTCTGGAAAATCGAATCGAGAAATAGGTAAGCTTTCAAACAGATCGCAAAGTATTGCAAACAATTTTTTGCTATTTAGAAATGCTTATAGCAGTAAAAAATCATCTAGCCGCCCATTAAAAGTTACACCCCGACAAGGAAGCTCTATCGTTAGGGGCCTAAAAACTGGAAATAATGAGCACATCCACTTTGGGCACACAACTAAACCCTTCAATATCAAAATCTACAGTCCACAGAGCGGGAAAGAAGTTTGGCAGTTTAGTTTACTTGAAGAGAAAAGCGGCTCTGAAATTGACTAAAAAGCACAAAGAAAAGAGTGATATCCTGGAAACAAGGTAGGCATCGTGTGATATTTAGTGATAAAAAGGAATTCAACCTGGATGGTCCAGATGGTTGGCATTATTACTGGCACGATCTGCGTAACGATAGACAGATATTCTCGAAGAGGCAAGCTGATGGTGGTTCCGTTATGGCGTGTGCCAGATTCAGAGAGACAGGAAAAAAATGAAAAAGCATTTGTAGACAATCGTTTGAATGCTGCTGGCTATAACAAGCTGTTTGAACAATATTTTATTCCACAAGGCCCATTCTTCTTGTTCCAACCGGACAATTCTCCTTTGCACTCTGCAAAGTCCACTTTTGAATGGTTTCTGGATAATGTTGTACTTATTATCGATTAGCCACCTTGCAGGGCCCCGACCTAAATCCAGTAGAAAACATGTGGGGTATACTCGCAAGAACGGTGTAAGCAGGTGGAAGGCAGTACAACAGTACTGCAGATTTAAAAAGGGCTATTTCCTCCGAATAGTCGAAAATCGGGAAAAATTGTTTTCAAAAACTTGTAGAAACCATGGCAATAGGGTTTATGAGCTTATTCAGGAAAAAAAATCAGAAAAATTTCTTATTAATTCAACATTTATTTGATGCTTGGTTCAGTGGACCTATCTTTTTGAAACAGCTGTTTCATCTAATTTTAGTTTTCCTCATTATTCCTATTATTTGTAAATTATTTATGAGCTATTTTACATTGAATGAAGTAATGTAGTTTATAAAATAGTACTTTGTACACAATACGACGTTTTTTACCAGCATAACTTTCGTTTTTACTGGTGGACCTATCATTTCGAAACGCATTGTATATGGTTATGGCGGCTCTTCACACACACAATTGCAATATAGTAAATCCGCCACTGGGAAAGGAATTTCAAAACGTATACAGCTAGGGTGAAGTAAAAAAAATCTAAGCTGAGTAATAGTGCGGAAAAGTTTTTTTTCTTATAGATATTTTGTCATGCAAAAGCATTTTTACAACAAAAAATATCTTGAGTTCCGCTTTTGCTTTGAAATTGACCATTATTGTATCAAAATTGACAAAAATTACAATAATTTTAACAAAAATCAAAATTTGATTTAAGCTAAGTCATAGTGCGGAAAAGTTGTGTTTTTTATGGATATTTCCTAATGCAAAAGGGCAATTCCAGGCAAAATGGGAACTCGGTGTTAAAAAAAAATGTTGAAAAATTGTCTCAATTTTTTTTTGTACGTTCTCTATATTGATTGAAGTTTACAAATTAGAATAAGGAAACTTCAGGTAAGTCATTTTCTTTTTGTAAGAGAACTTGTTCTATGAGCTCAAAATCTTGTAAAAGTCTCTCTCTGCTAGACACAATTTTAAACGAGCATATTTTATTGGTTTAGCCTGTTTCCACAATTTAATTGCATTTTTTCCTGGCAGATTTATTCAATAAGAAAACAATTATTAATAGTACATTTTGAAATTTATTCTTAAAATATTTTTTTAAAGTAGTTTTAAAACCATTAAATTTCGTGTAACGTGAGTCACGAAAACTTAATTTTTTTTAATATTTCCAAATTTTATAGCTTATAAATGAAATTTTTTTTCCTGTTTCTCCTACTCATGTATATTACAAAAAAGAAATTATAGGCCAATTTAGAGTTTTTTGCTTTTTTATTCAAAAAATAAGGATGTTTATTTTGTAACGTGAGTCACGCGAAAAGTGAGTTACAGCCAATACAAGCTAATATTAACTTCTTAAAAGTATTTAATGTACCCTAATGGTATTTTAGGGTCTAAAGGGAGGGTTAGCACTTGTACACACCTGTATATAATTAATAATACTGATGAAATTAAATATAAATAGCGTGTTTTATAATCTATCAATTAGTGCACTTTGTCCCTGTTTTGGTCCTCAGCTTTCCAATGTGTAGCATGTGTTTATGCATGCACATATTTTTCTTCCATATCTAAGAAAGGTTTTTCATTCCAGTAAAAGAAATTTTTAAAGTATTTAACGAGTAACCGCAGAATGACGGAAAAGGTGCCGAGAAAAATTGAAGCAAGAAGGGAAGTACATTGCATGTAAACAGAAACATTGTCTCTGGATGAAAAAATGTCTAACGGGAAAAGTCGAAAAGCTAAGGATATTGTTTCTAGCAATTCAATATAAGCAAAAATAAACATTTGAAACTTTCAAAGGAAATTTTGGCTGAATTCAAACTTCTTAAATATCGCTTCAGCAAGTATACCAACATGTAAATACACTAAGGAAGACTAGCCAAAACAAGGAGAAATTCCGTTAATTCACCTCACAGTTAAACTGTAGTCATAAGTGAGTTACTCAATACTCATCCGTAAATGTAATATACATTTGAAAAGAAGATTTCAATGTCCACCAAACTCATGCTGAAAAATTTATTTATTCCAAGAAAATCTAAACGAAAATGATTTAAAAAATTAGCTTGAGCGAGAGAAAAAAAAATATATATATACATATAAAATTGGAACATAAGAGAACTTTTAAAAAGCACAGTCGACATCTCATTTGTTCTTATTTGAGATGCTTAAAATTTAATTATTCAACTGTAGTGGATGAGAAAAGTAAGTATTTTGAAAAGATTACTTCTGACAGCAGTCAACTAATTTCACAGCCATTATGCAACATTAAATGTTATGATTGGTATCAGATGAAATGTAATGGTGTGTAGTATCCTGTAAAAGTTTTCAGATGTATGAATTGAGAATTTGAAATCAGTACAATGCAGCCACAGAGAAAATACGGGAAGTAGTTTAAAAACAAAGACAAACATATGTTTTGGAAAATTAAATTGATGAATTCACTCTGTGACTGTTCATAGGGGTTAAATGGCAGCTGCTAAGGGGAATTTTAACCCTAGGTCTATGGGACAAAAAGTTCGTGCTGCAAAAGATTGGCCGTTAAGAGGGGTGGCTGCTTTGTAAAAGTGACCGCTCGGAGAGGTTTTACTGTATTTAAAACTGATCAACTAAACAAAACAAGCCATTAAGCATTAATTTTAATTTAATTTAGGTGAAATCTCTACGCAAAACTTTCAAAATAAGATGTAAAGTAAAGGACTAAAACGGAGATGTAACGTGAGTCACGAAACTATGTAACGTGAGTCACACTCAAAATATTGATTAACTTAATTAGTGACTGCAGAATGAACTTTTTGTTCGTATATATCATAACTTAGAAACATGTTTTGTGCCATGAAAAGCAGTTTTTAAATTTTATTACTCTGAAAGAGCAGGAATCTTAGGTTTTTAATTATCTAAAAAACTTGAGTTCCTTTTTTTTGTAACGTGAGTCACGATGCTAAATTAAGGTTGAAAGACCATCTATTTCAGTTGAAATTTAAAATGCTGACATCCACAGGTTCTCACTGCATACCAGATGACTGTCAACAGCTTTATTTAAATCAAACATGGTATTTCTTTAATATATATATATAGCATTTACTTTTGTAAAATCACGTCAAATTGTAACGTGAGTCACGTGGAATTGCCCAAAAGCATTTTTAAAACAAAAAATATCTTGATTTTCCGCTTTTGCCTTGAAATTGACCATTATTGCATCAAAATTGAAAAAAATTACAATAATTTTATCAAAAATCAAAATTTGTTATAAAGCTAAGTCATAGTGCGGAAAAATTGCCTCGTATGTATATTTCGTCGTGTAAAATTAGTTTTATAATAAAAATTATTTTGACGATCCACTCGAGCCTTGAAATTGACCATTATTGTATTACAACTGATAAAAGTTCCATGGCGGCTCGTCCATAGGCGCTGCAGGGTTGCAGCACCCTCAGTAGTTTTCCGAAAAATACGCTTTAAAGTTGTTAATTCATTCACAAATTTATTTTATTCTGATCCTGAGTGAATATAAATCATACAAAATCCATAGTTGGACATTAAAAGGACTTCCTATTCTGGCGTTGGACGATCTATTCAGCCGTCAGCGAATCAGTTATCTGGACATTGATGCAGAAATCAGTAAGGTTGCTCGAGAAAAAAAATCAATCCATCTCTGTTACTTAGCTCCCGAAACTATTAGACCCCAAAAAATTTATTATAAAGTAATGGATTTTAGGGAGGGAGAGGAGGAGAGAGCTAATAATTATTTTAAGTCTACATTTGAAGTAAGCATATAATATTTTTTACTTTAAAGTAGATAATTTGTCTTTAAGGCCTTCTTAGAAACATTTAAAAGGATTATCGCGAAAATTTTCTTAAATAAAAAGCTACATGGTGGGGGGGGGGGGGCGTTTTTTACTTTTCCTTGCCACTCCCAAATACTATTTCTGCATCCGCCCCTGACCAGGGTTACCGTGGTACAGCAGTTAGCAGATAGAAAATAGAGTTAATACGGAAAATAACTGTCATTTTACTTTTTCAGATTCATTAATTTCATACCACATACGTTTAAAAAATGCTTTTTAACTCCCAATTTTGAACATTGTTCTTGGACGAGCAAGAATGGAAGCATTTCTCATTTTAATATAAACCGCTTGGATCAGTGCAGGCTGGCATTTCGAAGTTTTTCCGGAGGGGGGGAGGGCAAAGGGTATATGCTCAATGTAAATTATACCAAAAAACAGCAAAAACCACCCCTACTTCTTTGCTAATACATTAACTTCACAAAGGCAATTGGGCATTTGAGCCCAGTCCCCCTGATCCTCCAAATAGTAGACTATTCAATGGAACCCTCATTTCTAAGCCTCTGAGCATGCCTGTGTTTGAAATATTAACGCTGTATTATGTTTCTTTTTTCCGATACCATTGTTTATCCCAACAATGGTTTCCTCGTTTTTAACACGTTATTTAATTTCGCATTTGTTTATGTTTTTATTGCTACGATGGCTTGGTTGGCTTGAAAAGTTTTAAAAACTTTCTAATGACTCAGATGCACTACTAAGTTGGAAAACAACTTCACGCACAATGAAATTGGTAGTTGGAACTACGATGAGTATCCTTCTTTGAAATGTTATTTATTTTTGTGCCTTACTGCAAAATGCGTTCCAAATGAAAAAAAAAAAAAAAAACTATTAAGTAAGAGCAATGTCGAATAAACATTTGAGCCTGTCTTTAACTCTTCACTATCGGTGGCAGCTAAAAACTGGTTCCTCAACTAATTTCGTGTCCTGGGAATCGCAGGCAGATTTAAGAAAAAAAGAAAAGAAAAATTCGTACTTTTCTGGGAATCCATTATCTTGGCTATGGGGGAAAAAACTTCACTTTAAAAATTCTATCAGAGAAAAATAATTAAAATTTTCGAAGTCCAAAAACCTTTCTGTAGAAAATTAAAATGGCTGTATTTCGTTCTCTGTTCTTCTCTTGCTTTCTTCTTTTTTCTGAAATTTTAGTTCGAAAGTGTTCTCTGTGGCGTTTTTCTGATTTTTGTAGGAAGGACACAGGACAGTGTTTCAATGCAACGACCATTTTGATTTTCTGTTCATACTTTTTTTTTTCTTAAATTTTAAATGGCTAATCTTCCAGTTTCCAGCTCAGTATTTAAGATTAATTCTTTATACTTGAAGATTGACATATAAATTAACCCCTTCAGACAGAGGTGGCGCTAGGAAATGCCCGACAGGGGGGCAAGCTTGCCCGACAGGGGGGCACAGGTATAATTTAAAAATTAAAAGTCCCCCCCCCCGTTCTCCAGTGTTTTAATTTTAATTTTTTATGGTGCATTCGCATAAAAGGTAATCATTCTGACCATAAACCCAAAACAAAACAGTACAAGTATTAGGATTAAATTAAAAAAATTAAAAAACCCCAGACCCTGATTGCCGACCTCATATTAAAACGAACTACACTGATCAAAAAACATTTTAAATTTAAACACATTCAGTTGTTTTCAAGAGGACCAGGTAAACGCGGAAAAGGAACGATGATCCTTATTAGTAAATTTGCTAGTCGGCAAAAGCAGAATAAAGAGGGAAAATTGAATATTCTTTTAAAACCTCATACTAAAATCAACTACAAGTATTTTAATTGTTAACAAATATAAAATGGCAACAGAAAAACATTTTAAATCATTGAGTTTTCTTTCTTCGTGGGCCAACAATGACATCGGCTTCTAATTGCGTAAATTTAAGGTTTAGCCGCATTTTCTAAAAAAACGTTAGCATTCGAATTCTAAATAACATGGAAGTTTCAAACACATTCTATCAGATGCAGAATTTTTTTTTCATTTTGATACTGTTGTTTTACTTTTCTCTTGTTTTTTTTCTCTTCAAAAATCGTGAAAAACCATTTAAAGGTTTTTAATTAATATCTTCGTTAATTAACCCATTAATGCCTGACATTTTTTTTCCAAAGATATTTTGTATACTGGTTACAAACAGTGTTTAATGGACAGGAAAAATAATAAAAAAAATATTACGTAAAAAATAATTTCTTTATTGAGGAAAGAAAAATCGTCCCTTAAAAGTTACGATAGACCCCAGAGGGTACATACTTTTTTACCAAATTTTTTTTTCTGCCTACGATATAATATTTAAAAGACATTTTATAAGAAGAAATAAAATCAGCAATTAACATAAACTGGGAATAACTTTGAAAACTTCGCTTTTTTTCTTGAGATTGTGAACGATGTCATTTTTGATAAAGATCATATTAAAACTGCTACAGAACACACTTTACAATGGTTATGTGCTGCAATCTGTTAATAACGAATTGAAACAATACCAAGGTACTAATTGAACACAATAATTTGTGAAGTTTAAATCCAACGTTTAAAATGCACAAATATACAGGTATATTGCAGACACGTGTTTCGGGGCTACAAGGAGCCTCTTTTTCAATGCAAGAAGTGTGAGCTTTGCTCATTTTGGGGAAATTCAGACCCTATTTTGGACCGTCCTTAAAAAGGGACGCTAGGCATTAATGTGTTAATGTCATTCAAAAACGCGATCTAGCTGAGAACACTCTCCTTTCAAAAAATATTTTTTTCGAAACGGTCCATCCGATCAGCCTGTAGAGTGCCACAGACAGATCGACAAATACACAGATACGTCAACTTTATACACGTTAACCCCCTTCCTTGTTGCGTCGGGGGTTTACAATCAGAATTGAAACTAAACAAAAGGATAAAGATGTACGTACATTTACAATTTTATTTTTCGAAAGAATTTCAGAGATACACAAAACAAAAATATTAAATGATAAAGGAAATGAAAAACAAATGAAGAGTAATTGAACTTAATAAATAAAAAGAATTATCTTATAAACTAGTCTGCTTGCAGTATAGGAGACCATTATGTTGGAGATTTTTTTTTATTTAGTTTCGTTTGAATGTAAAGGAATAAGTAATCAAAACTGTATCTTTCTCTTAATCTCTCGTGTGGCTTTCTTGGATAAAAGATTTGTTTATTTATTCATTTATTTTTAATAAATTTTCCTTGTTTTTTAATTTATTAAGTAGCAAAATTTTACATTGGGAATATTTTCCTTTGGTCTGCATGAAAAATTAGCTGCTTATAATAAAAACTGCACTTATAATAAAAACTAATAGTAAAAACACTGAAAGACTGAGAAATATACTCTAAAAACGCACGATAAGAATAATAATAATGGTGTTAGCAATATTATTTACAAAAAAATACTAATAATAATATTAATTGTTTTATGTTTTTATGATTAATTATAAATTAGCAGTAATAAAAAAAAAACAAATCCTTTAGAATAACAGCAACTGTGGCGACGATTAAAAAAACAAACAAACAAACAAAAACCAGCCGCTGTTTTTATAACAGAAAAACAAAAACAACGAAAAAAACTCGTCTTCTTCCTTCCGACATCACCACCCGACCACCCCTCTGAAAATTATCTCCCCCACTAAACGCAGCTACCTCTAATGACCTTGACATGTATCCCTCAATCAGCAATAACAAGGAAGAAGTCTTGAAATACATTGATCAGCCCTCAAGGCAGATTCCAAAATTTTCCCGCTATACACTACGTGCATAATGCGCGCAAACCCGTTGGCACATAAGGGGTCATCTCCACGCTACATTTACAATAAAACATTTCAACAAAAAAAAAAAGGCAACCTAATGTTTAAATTACCTTTACATCTCATGAGTGGGGGAAAGGGGATCTATAGAGATATTTTATATTAAAAAACATGTATTATGGTGGTAATTACCATGTAAAACTTGAATATTTAACAAAAAAAGTTGAAGACAAAAGATAAACCCAAAATCTGGACCTTTTGTCCACCCACTGAGAAATCTGGACCTTATGCCATCGCTGTCCAAAAATATGGACCTTCTATTCGTGGATCTTTTGGCTGTTTGACCTTATGCTCCTTGGACCTTCTGTCTGGCGGACCTTTTGAACGTGGATCTTCTGTTCGTGGACCTTTCGGTTTTGGACCTTCTAGCCGGATCCCGAAAAATATGAGCGAAAAAAAAGTATCAATACTTTTTTTCCTCACCTCTAAACACAAAGGGTGTAGATTTAATTTTTAACTTGTTGCTATCTAAATGTGTACGGTTTTAAATGAAAGGAAGAAAGAAACGAAGAAAGAAAACACACAAAAAAAAAAATCAAATTCATACTGCCCCTATTGCTAAAAAAAAAAGCATTTCAAAAGTTTATAACACACACTTACCCAGTTACTTCTGGATATGACTTCTGTTCTGTTCTAATAAATTTCAATTCGTTTAGATTTTGGTTAAGATTTTTTAGGATTCTTTCACCATGACGTGACGGTGCGAAGGGCGAATTTGTACTGTTGCCTAGGGTATGCTTCGATTCTTCACAGACTATTCTTTACTACCCCGAGTCTGAAGTATCGCTCCTCCTCAGAGGGTGGCCTGGCAAAGGCCCTGGAGATAAACACGTGTCGATGATTATCAGATTCTCAGAAAGTGACAGACAATGAATGTCCGTTTGCCATGCTGCTGGCGATTTGCTGGGTAAGGACAGCTGGTAAGAAAAAAAAGAGGAAGATTTGTCCTTTTCAACCTGAACAAAAATAACTTTCTCCAGCAGAACTTACGTTCGTTTAAAAGAGATACGACGATATCTAACCGGTGCATCCTGTTGCTACTGCCAGTCTCCCGAAGGTTCTCGTGTTCAAAATTGGTCTGGAAACGCGTAATTCATTAAATAATGAGAATATTTTAGAGAAAAAAACGGTTTTTTTGATTGAATTATTTTATTAAAAGCAGTTTACTGATCCGTCGGGATCGGAAAGATTTTCGGCACTCAGATTTCTGTCGGAAAATTCGATCGTCGGATTTTCCCGACGAAGTTAGAAATTTTCCCCGATGGGGGGGCAAGACGTTTCCGACGGGGGGGCAATTGCCCCCCCTGCCCCATAGCTGGCGCCGCCACTGCCTTCAGACCTGGTGTCCGGTATACCGGACATCAACTTTGAACAGCTGCTAATCATTTAATAATTGACTTAATTACCTGATTTTTTTGTAGTTGACAATTTGCAATCTGCTTTTTATTATCTGAGCAAAAATTTCTGCTTTTGGGATTGGCAACATTCCCAAAAATGGATTGAGAAACTGAGATTGGGTTGTTTTTCCAACCATGCACTCTCGCCGAAAAAAGTTGCTTTTTTTCTGAATTTTCTAAAATCGTATGATCTTTTATTTATCATTTCAAATGCTTATATTATCTTTTGTTATTGTTTGGAGAATATTTTACGACAAAGTTTGAGTGATGTTTTATATATTTTTTTGCGGAAATATTAATTTCAAAATATGTATCTGGAAAATTGGACACGTCATAACTCTTTTAATTTTTTACTCACAAGTTTAAAATTTTGTTTGTGAGATGCTCTTAGCCACAGTACTTTGTGTACCAAATAAAAACATTTTTGGTCAACTATTTCATAATTCCGACTGAAGGGGTTAATATAAAACAGGGCCACACATACATAATGTCTGTGTGCATATATGTAGCAAATAAAATTTTCAGTTATTAATTTTTATAAGATTGAGCTTTGAGCTACGGTAACTAAGAGAAAAATTCTCCTAAATCTGAGCATGAACCAGGGAGCTTTTAGTAACCATTCCAAAACTAAACCAAACCCATGTTTTGAATGTAAGCAGCATTTTTCTTTTTCTAACGCAATAAATTACAAAACAATTTCTAGCATTCTACATCACGCCGGTTGTTTTCAGCAGTAGCCTATTTATACATTTGGGAGCCCGCCGCAATGCAACTTTCGGGGGGGGGGGGGGCATTGTCTATTATAGAGCAATGTAAATCGTTTATCGTGAGTACTTTTGCAAATCCTTCAGGGCATTTCGTAATTGAAACCTTTGCTATTTGGTTTGTCTGCCACTGACTGCATAGTGGAAAGTCCTACACTGTTGAAAATAAAGATTGAATGTTTCACTAAGATTCCGGTTACGCCCCAAACAAGATCAAGACCAACTAAAAATCCCCCCCCCCCCCCAACTAAAAACTTCAATGGCACAGTCTGCATCATATTCATTAATCTTTTTTTTTTTTTTTTTTGACGAATGTTAGTCTGACCATGAGGTACAGAATTTAAAAAGGTGTAATTTGAAAACCTTAAAACAATAGCGACTTTTTTAGTTATGATAGATTGCTCTGTGTTTTCTTTTTGGACCTCAAACGTCGTGCAGTCTCTCCTTCAAATTGACAGTCTGCCAAAGTCTAGCTTCCACTCAGCCTTTGCTCCTCAATCATACAGAATTGCATGAAAGGGCGTATTTAAGGGGGCTATGCCCCCCCCCCCTAAATACCTCGAAATTGAGAAAGATTTTTCAAAAGTAGGTGTTCGGTTCGTGTTTGCTCAAAATAAAAAAAAAATCCTTAAGAAAAAAGCCCACTCTCAAAAACATTGTCTTCAAAGGTATATGTAAGGAAGGGCCCCAGAGGGTCTTTCCCTCCTCTACTCCACCCCCCCCCCGAAAAAAATCGGATTTTTTTTTTTTTAAAAATAAAGGTAGTTATTATTATTCGGTTTAAGTTACTCTTAAATTATTTATATACTTTTAGCTTGAAATACATAAATAAATAAATAATTATTGCTAATAATAATTCGTTAGATGGCACCAGGCAGTGGTGCACCCCAAGAGGGTCAGGGAGCCCTTGCGCTTTACTCAAGAGAAAAAAAGAATGTGTCTTGGGAAAATGAAGATATTTCAATTAGAAAACGCATAGAAAAAATCCTAATAATTTTGAATAGAAATCTTTAAATGAAAAATATTCAACACATGTAGATTATTAGTCATCAAATTACGTTTCTCTCTTTCTTCTCATTCCCCCTTTTTTTCTAGTCAGTCAGGAAATAAGAGTCTTTAAAATAATGCTACACACAATAAATTTAAAATAAAGTATAATCATTCCTCCCAGCAAGAAATTTAAAATAAAGTGTAATCATTTTCGGTTTTAGTTTTTTGTAATCAATTACCGATCTTCTTAATCCAGCCATTGCGATTGGCTAAAAGCAGTGGTGCGCCTTGAGCCGCCGTGGGCCAAGGCGAGTTGCCCCACGTTCGTTTTCACAGCTGTGCGAAGAGCTAAAATTGATGGAATTTGAAAGCTTTCTTTTGCTGTATTAGCGATGTTCGGGGGGGGGGGGGGGCGATGAAGGTTGAAAATATGTTTTGTGCCCTATTTTTTTTTTTTTTGAACTGAAATGCAAAATTATTTATTTTACTATGTTTTTTTTTTTCTTTCAATTTTTCTAGGTGGGTCCGGCTCATCCGGCCCATAGTGAGGAGCCGCCCCTGATTGCTAATATCATTTCCACATTTCGTATTAAACGTTCAAGGCTCAAATCGATTCGAAAAGTTATGTTTTTTCAGCTTTTCTGCGTGTGGGAAAGTTTAAGTTAGAAATCAATCGGGACTTCTTTAGACACGTGTCATTTGACATAATTTTTATTTTTAAGTTAGGCCGTGCAAAGCCCGGCCACGCAGCTAGTCCTTTTATAATAACAAGAAATATTTTTGAAAAACCACGAATATTACAATAAAGGTATCAAATTTTTAAAATGGCTTGTATAATTTTTTTCGTTGATCTTTAGAACTACTTTTTTTTGACAGGAATTAACTATCTGTCTAGGAACTTGGTTAAAATTTTGCTAGATAGGTTGCACTAAGGCCCCTATATAGACGAGCCGACGCATCAAGATTAAGTTTGACCACTTTGGATCCAACGCGTGTTTGAGGTTTGTCTTTTCTGGCGAGTTATCGCTTTTTGGTAACTTTCCACGTGAATTTAACAAAGCTTGGCAATGTCCCGAAACTTTGCTGTGGTAACCCTAGCTCCGCAACAATGAAAAATGAAAGTAAAAGTAAATGAGTTGGATCCAAAGTGGTGAAACTTAAGCTTGATGGAGTCGGCCTGTCTATATAGCGGCTCTAGGTTGCACTGCAAGCTGGGAAAATATTTCACTTTGCCCCACATTCCCCTAACATTTTTCATCTGCAGATGCTGTTTTGAAAGTAAAATCTTCAGTGATTTTAGGACTTGATATTTTCTTTAAGTGTATCTTCAATTTGAAATTCATAAATGATGCAATAAATAAATAGAAAAAATCAAATATTTAAAGAAATATATAAATTTTATGCCTTGTGCTGGAGACATAATTTCTTTAAAAAAATTGAGTAAATGTTTGTTGAATATCAATATGATTGTCGAAAATGTTTATTGCAATTTTGAAAATTACAAATTATGCTGACTTGTGCTTGAAAGAGTAAACTAGTACTTGTGTACTGAGCCAAATCGAAAAAATGGTGGGGGGGGGGGAGGAAGTAACTAATTGTTTAATTAGTTACGTCCTCATATCGCGCATTTGTTACATGTTATTTTATTATTTTGCAGAGAAAACAATTGATAATTTCATATCATTTAAAAGCCAGCCTTTGCTTACTAGGCTGAAAATTGATGATAGTTTTCTCAATGAGAGTCCTTCTTTATGGGCGAATAACACTTAATTCCGTGAAGGGAAAAGGATGGTCTCAGTGCTTAGACCAGTAAATGATACAGCTGTAAGAGAGGTAAAAATGATGCAGGACTTTCATGGTTTGTTAACAGCTGATGAGGAGCAAAAAAAATTTTGTTATTATGCGTCCGAGAGCACCGAAATATATACTCTGACTGCAATAAACCAAACATTAAAACGAAAGAATGTTTATTAATGTTTATTGCACTGTAATATTGTAGTTAAAACATGTTGTAAATAAATTGTTGTCATAGTTTTTTTTATTATTTTTTCAATTTATTTATTTTAACTATTTATTTATTTTAAATTAGATACATTTAAAGAAAATATCAAGTTCCAAAATCACTAAAGAACATATTTTCAGATGAATATTTAAAAAATGTAGTAATTAAAATGGAAAAATTTAACTTAAAACTTGAAAAAACCTCAATTTTGAGTAATTTCCGGGAGAAATAAATATAAAATGAGAGAAAAAACTTATATTTAGCTCTAATTGTATATACTTTATGCTTCATATTTTTCATCTTGAGAATTTCTTAAAATTTATCTGTCATTGTTTACAAAATACATAGAAAAAAAGCTATTTTTTGAAGAAAATTATAAATTTTAAGCCTCGTTTGGGGTACCTAAATATTTTTTAATTTGGATAAATGATTTTGTGGGACATGTGGGGATATAGGGGAAGCGTTTCATCAACATGAAATTTTGAATTTCCGAAAAAAGTTTTTTTCGATTTGGCCTAGTGAAAAAGGGCTAGTTCGCACTTTCGGACGCAAGTCGGCACGGGTTACCGTTGTTCAAATTGCATGAAACTTTTTTTACAATTATTTTGATGTAAAAGGAAAAAAATAAGAGGATATGCTTTACTAAATTACGACTTTCGTTTTTTTGGGACACCCTAGTCCCCACCCGTAAACCGCCAGCAGCGTGGCAAGTCATTGTCACTTTCTGAGAATCTGATAGACCAGCCGCTAGACACGTGTTCTCTCAGGGCCTTTACCACCAACTGCCGAGACGGGCTGATGCTGATGATACTTGAGACTCGGGGATGAGCGGTAAGACCCGACTAGTGTGTGAAGAAAGGAAAAGACATCCCCTCCACTGGTGAAGGGGCTGATTATCTCCCTCGGGACTCCGGAACTGCGAGTTGCGTCGCCAATCACCATTGTATGATTTTGCATCGTCTGACAGTTTTAATTTGTGTAACAGGTGTCGGTCGGGGGGGGGGAGGTGGATGGAGGGAGATTTTTGGCGGGAGCTTGAAGGTTTCGGCTTCAGAAAAGTAGAAAGAGCAGTTTGAGAAAGAAAGACGTTTGCGTTGAAAAAAAAAAAAATCCTGCCGTTCGTAACCTACCATCCGCCGGATTTTCTCTCCATCATCGGGCCTTTTGGGCGTGGATCTCCTGTTGTCCTTGAACCTTATGATAGGTTGAGTGAAACGCGTTCCTTCATCAACAAGGTAATTAAATTCCTATTTAATTAAAATGCATGTGTTCTCCGTTTTAAAATACATGTCAATAAATGGGAAGCATATCTGTAAATGGCAGCAAACGCTTTAATTAACTGTCGCATTATGAGATTACCGTTATGATTCTTTCATTAGTATATTAGATGATAGTAGCAGGATGTAACTGCTGTTGGTTGTCGAGACATTAAAAATGATTGATACACATATTTTATTTTTGCCAATTTAATTAAAAAACTATAACGATTTGTGCTAATAAATGTTCAAAAATGCAATCAATTTTAAGTGGTATGTACATGATAGAGAGCATATAGGGAAGATCATTTTGGAATGCCTTTAAAACATTTGATCTAAAAGTAAAAATTAATTGCACCTGTATTAAATTTAAATGTTTTTTCTGGCACACAAATAAAAAAAAGTTTTCTTGCACTTTAGAAAACATATTTTTCCTTTTCTTTGGTTCGAATTAAAAGCAAATAGGTAAACAAACGGAATCACAGTGTTGCGCACCTTTTTAACACAGAGACGTTCTCCCGATCCCCGGCGAATTTTTCAGGTAAGGAGTCGTCAATCTCATTTTGTAATAAAACAAGAAGTTCTGTCAAGAACTAAATGAGCCTACTTTCCCGTACATCGACATCGGCATTCTCGCATCTGATCATTATTCTCTTGATTGTCTGAGACTGAAAATTATGTCAAACATACCTTTTTAGCACTTAGAGCTGATTTCGAAAAGCAAAATATGCCCCTCTCATCAGATGAAATAAACACGTAAAAAGTAATTAACGAATAAATAAAGTTTTGTCGCACCTTTTAAAGAGTGTAACTATTACAGTTCCTCCGTAGAAAAAATCCTCCATCGTTTTCAAAATAATAATAATAATAATAATAATAATAATAATAATAATAATAATAATAATAATAATTTAAAAAAAATAAATAAATAAAAGTACTAAGTTCATCAAAACACATTTTATCAAAGAAAGAAAAAAAAAAGAAAAAGAAAAAAAAAGCTCGTCCGTTAATAAAATGTCTGGAATTTCACTTTTAATCCGTTGCCAGTTGTTAAATATAAATAAAGAATAAAATGTTCGCGTGAATGAAAAATTTTTGTTACAAAAAAAAATCGTCTTCCAAAAAAAAAATAATAATAATAATAAATAAAATAAAACAAATGAATAAATAAACAAAAAATGGTCTGCACGTTCAGTCATTTTTTTTCTGAGCCTGGATTTCCGCCATGTTCGCGGAGTCGGAATCAGAGTCCTCACAGAAGATTACTCAGAAAAGTACTTTAAAAACATTATTTATCAAAACCATTTTCTTACAAAGTTAGTTTGAAGGAAATCCGACTTTAAGTTCAGGATCAACATTCAACTTAAATTCCCGTAGACGCTAATGTTAATTATTTTTTCTGAACGGTTCACTATTGAACGAAAAATGGTTTAAATCAAAAAGCGAAATATGGGAATGTATGGGAAATCCTCTCCGAGATCTTTCAAACAAAAAAAAGTTTATTCCATTCGGACGGTTCACTCAAAAGTTATTAGGTGGGGAAAGGTTGCTTGAACGGTTCAATGTTGAACGAAAAAATGTTCAACTCGGAAATGTAGATACGGGAATGAAGTGTTCTTGATGAGATATTTCGAACAAAAAAAAGTTTGTTCAAATCGGATTGTTCACTCAAAAGTTAGCATCGCGGGACAGGTTGTTTGAACGGTTCAAAGTTGAACCAAAAATTGTTCAAATCGAAAAATCAAATATGGGAATGAGCTGTACTCGCCGAGATCTTTCGAACAAAAAAAAGTTTATTCCATTCGGACGGTTCACTCAAAAGTTATTAGGTGGGGAAATGTTGCTTGAACGGTTCAATGTTGAACCAAAAAGGTTCAAATTGAAAATTTAAATACGGTAATAAAGTATCCTTGCCGAGATGCTTCGAACAAAAAAAAAGTTTGTTTAAATCAGACTGTTCATTCAAAAGTTATTAGGGGTGACAGCTTGTTTGAACGGTTCAATGTTGAACGAAATATTGTTCAAATCGAAAATGTAGATACGGGAATGAAGTATCCTTTAAAAGATCTTTCGAACAAAAAAAAGTTTGTTCAAATCGGACTGTTCATTCAAAAGTTAGCATCGCGGGACAGGTTGTTTGAACGGTTCAAAGTTGAACCAAAAATTGTTCAAATCGAAAAATAAAATGGGAAATATGGGAATGAGCTGTACTCGCCGAGATCTTTCCAACAAAAAAAAGTTTGTCCAAATCGGAATGCTCATTCAAAAGTTATTAGGGGGGGGGACAGACAGACAGACCGACACACAAATTCCCCATCTCAATACCCTACTTTCAAATTTTTAATTTTTCGATATTCATTTTACCTTTTTATTTTTTTAACTTGGCGATATTTTTTGGACTTGGCGACATTTTTAGATGCATTAAATATTTTTTTCGTCTTTCTTTTATTTTTAACGGGAAAGTAGGCTAAAAAAGTTAAAAACCTTCCCAGGATTGAAAAATAGCTAAATAAAATGTGTGGAAAGACATGAATCAAGATAATTAATTTTTTTTTCTGTGAAATTTAGATAGGAAATGCGATATTTAAATCTTAGTTAAGGATTTCCTGTAATCTAACTAAAGAAATATTATGTTTTTTAACCGAAAGAAAAAGTAACACCATAGAAACCTTTGCAAGCAGCAGTTGAAATAAATAAATAATCTATTTATATTAAAAACTGAGTATCTTTCTATCTTTCTTTCTAACTATCTTTTTTCTATGTCACGCTTCTTTCTCCTGAACGCCAATGAACTGAAAGTCGAATCAGGTACCGATAGCTAGGTAATTTTTCAGGCTTCATTAGTTTCAATTTATATATTTATACGATTTTAATTTGCGAAGATATCAATTAATAAGTAGTCAAATTTAAAGCGATTAAGCCTAATAAATGATTAAATATGAAATCCATTGTTGCAAAACGTGGTTGCTATGAAGCAGTAATAACAATGATAATGAGAATTTTGAATGAAGGCTTAACTAAATCAAACACGAAACTCATAAGCGGGCCACTTCCGTAGTATTTTTATCGCTAGCTACTTGTAATATTTTTAAACATTCATTTGTTGAAAAGCCATCTACTTATATTAAAAACTGAGCATCTATGTCTGCTTCTTTCCTTTTGAGCGAGCTGAACTTACTGAAACTTTCCTCACCATTTTGAAGGCACGAAGTGCCTGTGCAGCATCTCAATAATTTGAATGATTTTTTGATGCAGAAAAAAGAAAAGGCACGAAGGTGCTTCTTAGCGAGCCGCCTTGGCGGGGAGTAGTTTCTTGAAATTTTCCTCACTACTTTCAAGGCACGAAGTGCTTGTGCAAAGCTGGGCCACGTGCGTGGTATGTCTTGAAATCTTCTGAACATTAAATTATATCAAATAATATAACATCAGAATGAGGTAAAAGTTAGGGAGGCGGGAACGTTATGCACCAACATGCCCCAGGAAGCTAATCTAGCTGCCCTGGCAGCTAGTAACAGTAACAAAAATCGTGGTTGCTTCATTGGGGCAGCTGACCAGGGCCATCACCGAGAGCCAATCTGAGCGATTTTTCATCAGTTAGGCTTCCCCCATTAAACTAAAACTACTCTAATTCCCTTTCCCAGAAACATATCAAGGATCCGATACTGACAAGGCTTGGCTTCTCGTTTTTCTTAATGGGGAAAAATGAAGAAATAGGCAAATTTTAAAATTACTCCCCCCCCCAAAAAAATAATAACAACAACAACCAAGGGCGGATCCAGCTCTTGGTTAAGGAGAGGGTCATATTTGGAAAGGGGGGGAGGTCACAGTAAAATTTTTGAGCAAAAATGGGGTTGTTTCGAATTTTTTCGAAAAATTAGACCTAAAAAACTATGTTTTATGCTATATTTGGTCGCTTAAGGGGGGATCAAGACCACCATGAACCCCCCTCTGGATCCGCGCTTTACAACAACCTATAAAGCGAACTAGATTTTCAAAAACGTTGTCGAAAAATGGCTGTTTTTTTAGTGTAGGTTATTCCAAGGGAAAAAATGATTGTACCGGTTAAATACTTTTAAAACTTCTCTAATTTTGTATTGAAACTTAAAAGGTTAAATAAAAAAAAAAAAAGTTTTCTTGCGAAATTGTTTTTAATATTTAACGCAACCATTAGATGTAAGGCCCCTATATACGGTCTATATAGCGTCTATATATAAGGTCTATACAGGGTGTTTCAGAATTCGACGGCAAAAATTTAAGGGGAGATACTACACACCAGGACAAATAATATGACATAAAAAAGTGGGGGTCCAAAATGATTTCCGACGGAGATAGAGGCGGTTAAAGATGTTCTTTCTTGAAAAAAATTGATGAAGATTAATTTCAAAAATTGTCGACAGAGGGCGCTTTAGACTTTGGAGCTAAATACAACTACTTTTTACCGGTTTCTTTTGTATTTTCGCAACAGATTCCGAAAGTTTAAACTCAAACTTAAATTTTGAGCCCAAAATATCAACTTCTTTCGGGTATTAAGTAGCGAAAAACTCGGACTAAACGTAAAAAATCGTGTTTTTCTGGTTTGAAACTTGCCGTTTCGTGTAAAAAAAAAAACATTTTTTTTTTGAGAAAAATATTTTGAATTTTTTTTTATTTTTTTAAGTTTTGAAAGTGTGCATCTGATTTTATTTTCGCATTATTAGTGTCACCAGATAATTTTATTATTTTTTTTTTACACGAAACGGCAAGTTTCAAACCAGAAAAACACGATTTTTTACGTTTGGTCCGAGTTTTTCGCTACTTAATACCCAAAAGAAGTTGATATTTTGGGCTCAAAATTTAAGTTTGAGTTTAAACTTTCGGAATCTGTTACGAAAATACAAAAGAAACCAGTAAAAAGTAGTTGTTTTTTGCTCCAAAGTCTAAAGCGCCCTCTGTCGACAATTTTTGAAATTAATCTTCATCAATTTTTTTCGAGAAAGAACATTTTTAGTGAAAACGGCAAAAGAATCGATCGATTTTTTCGCGTTTTATAAATTTTTGAAATTTTTAACCCTAAACTTTAACCGCCCCTATCTCCGTCGGAAGTCATTTTGGACCCCCACTTTTTTATGTCATATTATTTGTCCTGGTGTGTAGTGTCTCCCCTTAAATTTTTGCCGTCGAATTCTGAAACACACTGTATAGCGGCTCTAATTAGATGAAACCACTGCAATTTAAAACAGAAACATCCGTGATGGTCATGTGACACTTCTGTGTTATATATCTGCCTGATTTAAAATGAAGGGGCACGTTCCCTCGCCGACTCCACAGCCCAGCTGATACTGCGTGTTTTTGTTACAAATCAAAATGCAATAATGTTTTTTCACTGTATAGTGTGAATTTCGGGGACGAAGGTCGATTTTCCCTATTGTCTCGTTTTCTTTTCTTACACGAGAATCTTTGCGTCATAAAATTTTTAGATATTGTTTTTTTTTTTTTTTCTTTTTTTCATATAAACACCTTTTACATCGCCCCTGGGAGGTCCCTCTGCACCTATCATCGTAGATGATTTTCCATCACAAGGACCTCTCGGGAAAAGCGTCACATCATGATACTTTGCTTAGCTCAAGGGTTCCCAACCTGAGTCGCTACCCCAAATGCGGTAGCGAAGCATTTCTGATGGGTCCCGACATCATCCCTAGAGTTTAAAAAAAATATTACAAGTTTTAAAACCTATCCATTCCTTGATAAAATAGAAACATTTTGGAGCAGCAGCATCAACACTTGAGCGCAATGGTGAATTCATTGGAGAAGCTATGGAGCTGCGTGATCCTCCTCCCTCTGACTAGAGCCCTTGACAGCAATTCCCCTTCATCATTGACTTCTAAAATTATTTAAAATTTCGGTTTAAGAAATTCATTCTTTACAAATTGCTGCGAAACAGTCCTCGACTTAAGATCTCCCTAACATATTTATTTTTTTTTTTTTTTTTGCTTTTGGGACAATTTTGAATAATATCTGGGAGACAGTCTCTGTACCACAACCCTTAATCTGTCGTCGTCAAACCAATAATTGCGTTTTTAGGAGTTAATCTAAAGAATATTTCGGGGAAGAGTCCCGAACCAAACGATACCCCTGTACTTTTTTTTTTTTTAAATAAGAAACCACTTTATTTCTAAAAAATAGAAACTAAATAAGTGGTTCTGATTCAAAAAAATACTCGGTTTAAAATTTTCAAAAAGACCATAGAAATGAATTTCATTATGCAATCCAGAGAAGCCTGGCGTTCAAAATGGTCATTATTACGATTACTGTGATCCCAATTGCTACATTGATGTTTGAAGGTTTTAGCCAAAACGGCACCAATAAATGGTATACTGTGCACCAATTTATGGTACAGTGGTTTAATGCTAGTGGTTAGTACATTGCTGAAAAGAATTAATTGAAACTTACCAGAATCTCACTATTTAAACCAAGTTGAATTATATTATATAGGTGAATCATACTGTGTCTAAATCTCTAAATTAATACATATCATGCAATAGACAAATAATCACACTTCTGACATTAATCACTTAATTTTATTTTAACAATTTAAACATCAAATAAAAATGAAAGTAGCTACTAAAATTTAAATATTAAAAATGGCCATAATGAAAAAGTATGAGTACTCATAGATTAGCACTTACGTAAATATTGCAGATTCTCCATAAAGGTTCATTTCGCGTAGTAGTTCCTAACTAAAGAGTTCATCAACAGAGTTCATCATATCATATGGTAGTTTCTAACCGAAAGTTCGTGAAACAGATGTTCATCATTTTATGTAGTAGTTTCACCAGTGGACACCTCCATTGAAGACTCCATATAAGCGTCTCATCGTTTTTTAGGACAGAATGTACACACGTTCACTGAACCCCTTGAAGACACCTGATTTTTCAGCAGGAGAACCATTCTAGACTATATATATATATTCGTTCAAATTTTACATCTTCATCTTGTTAAGTGTAAAAGAATTCCTCTAAGGGAACTTTAGCAAAATAATTTCACATCAGGTTAAAAAGCAGGGATTCTGGGGGACTGGGCAGCAACCACCCAGCCCCCAGCAAACGCATTCGAAGACTTAGCTTATCCCGCAAACCTCAGCGCAAGAGGCAAGCGCCCCATAATTCTTCCAAAAACGTGAACTAAAACTACCGCTCAGTTCCTGATTGGCTACAGGAGTTTGCCAAACCAGGAAAGAAGAATTCTTCCGGTACAGTTGCGGTTAGCATTTTCAAGGCCTCGGTAAACAGGAAGTTGTGTGCGAATATGAACACCGCTCGCCTCCAATACCCAACAGTGGTGGCTGTTTAGCGTTACAGGGATGCTATAAGGTTTTGCCTTGTAGCATTATCCCCCCTCCAAAAGAAAAATAGTAATATCCACATGTTGGACGTTAAAATGCAGGAACACCTCAATTTGACAAAATTCAAAATCATACATGTGATGAAAAAATATGTTGACAAAGTACACACATTTGATTAACTAAAACACATAAAATAAAAAAAAATAGTGAAATTCTAGTGCGTTAATCACCCAGAGATCAAAAACAATTACGTAAACACTCAAATCAGTTAGCTGTATCAATCATGAAATGATAGGCATGAAAAACTCAATTAATAAGTGGATAAAGTTTCGAATTATAATATGCTTTTCTCCTTCAAAACACTCAGCAAAATTCACTAAGCAATATCAAAGCATTGGACTTTTTTTTTTTTTTTTCATATACTTCAAATTATTTCAAACTCATAACATTGTAATCAGTTCACATACTTCACATTATTTCAACTCCTCATAACTTGTAAATGGTATTAAAAAAGATTATGATCAACATTACTTAACAGATTACATGAAGGCATCAAAAAATTTGACATGTGTGCAAAACACTTTTTTTTTTTTTTGAATTATTCTGAGTACTTGTCCCAGTTAAATACGGAACCAGCCAGCTATAAAACCAGAATGCTATTTAAGGCCTTTAAATAACACATACAAAGTAACCCAAAACAGGCTCTCAGTCCTGAACAAAAAAAATTTTATACTCCAAATTGGAAAAAAATTTTTGAAAACCTCCAAAGAAATCAAAGTACTAAATCATAACTTCAAACCAATACTTCTTATTCCTCAAAACTCATGAACATCCTTTAAATGCTTAATTAAACTCTACATCCTTCTGCTGGAAAAGTTTGCTTACATGTAATTTTATTTCCTTTCCTTCATTAAAAGCATCCTTAATTAAATAATTGTCATTTCTAAATTTTCCAATTATCTCATGAGGTCCATTATATTTTTTCTGCAAAGAACCTGGATGTTGGAATGCTGAGATGAAAACTTTATCACCTATTTCAAAATTGGGTTTCTTCCTACCCTTTATATATTTCTCTCTAGAGGAAAAGTAAGCGTCCTCATTTTCATTAAAAGTGTCCTTAATTTTCAATAATTCACTCGAAAGTTTACTTTGATATTCATTATAGTCCTCTACATACGTTGGTTCACTGTGAAGGTTAAGAGGGATGTTAATTTCTCTACCGAAGAAGATCTTAGCTGGTGAAAACCCAGTAACCGTATGGATCGAGCTATTATAGTGCAATTTAAACACAAGGAGTTTTTTGTTCCACTCAAAGGTTTTATTACACATTGCTGCAATACTTGTTTTCATTATTCTGTGCACGACTTCTATCATTCCGTTAGATCTCGGTAAGTAGATAGAACTCTTTCTCTCCTGAATTCCCAATTGTTTTAAGAAAATTTTAAATTCCTCAGCCTTGAAGCTAGGACCATTATCAGAAATTAAAATTTTTGGAATACCAAAAGATGCAAAATACCCATTTAGAGCTTTAATTATGGTTGGAGCTCTAATATTAGAAAGTGGTATAGCCTCCAGATACCTTGAATAATGGTCTACTATAGTTAAAATGAAACAATGATTTTCAGCAGATCTTGGTAATTTACCCACAATATCAATTCCCAGGCACTCGCCAACTCCCAAAAACTTCTTTGGAATCATTTGATAAGTGGTAGAAGAAGGCTTAGGCTTATGACTTAAACATTGACTACAGTTTTCGCAAAATTGCTTAGTCATTTTGAACATTCCTTTCCAAAAATATTGTTTTTTCAAAAAATTGTAAGTCTTAAAAACACCAAAATGTGGAGTATGAGCTTGCGTTAAACAAATCTTAAAAAGAGAATTAGGAATCAGAATCTTGTTCTGTAAAATTTTAGACCTAGATTTCTTATTCCTACTCAGAAGTTTAATCATTACTAACTCGGTGTGAGAATCAATGAAATATTTAGAAACAATTTTAGGGTCATTATTCTCAATTCCTTTAATTATAGCCTGAATTTTACTATCATCTCTCTGATGGGACTTAATTGAAGAGTAATTTAGCTCATCACTAGATTCAAAAATTTTAAGATTAGTAACATTTTCATTTTCAAAAGGAACTCTTGAAAGATAATCAGCAGGCTGTTGAGCGCCCTTCAAATATGATGCAATACAATCAAATTGCTGAAGATAGAGGATCCACCTGGCAACAATATCAGGTTGTTTATTTAATTCTATATGATAAGTTAAGCTCTTGGCATCAGTTAAAATTTCAAATTTGTTACCATACAATTTTTGATGAAAAAATTTTACTGATGAATAAATAGCAAACAATTCTCTACGAATGGATGGATACCTTGACTCAGCAGGGGTTAGCTGTTTGGAATAGAATTCCACAGGAAAATAATTCTCCCCAATCTTTTTTAACAAAATTCCACTTATTGCAACTTTGGAAGCATCAGTAGCTAAAAATAATTCATCGTTAGGTCCTAAATTCTTTAGTTCTGGTTTATTCATCATAATATCCTGAATTAGGTCGAAAGACTCTTGGCACTGTTTTGACCAAACAAAAGGAGTTTTCTTTTTGGTTAAATTTACAATGGGATAAGTAATATCCGCAAACTTGTCAATCATATGTCTGAAGTAATTAACCATACCTAGATAAGCTTGAACTTCCTTGACATTTTTTGGGATAGGAAATTTTGTTACTTTTAAAATGTTGTCATCCGAAGGACTGAAACCATTCTTATTTAAAGTGAAACCTAAGTAGTTAATCTCTGTTTTACAAATTTCAAATTTGGCGGGATCCAAGGTAAGGTTGAATTTCTTTAGTCTATCGAAAACTAGCTGTAAATTATGTTTGACCTGATCGATACTATCCCCGGCAATTATTACATCATCTAAAAAGAACTGGATTTCACTCCCTTTAAGGTCGTTTAAAGCTTTAGAAATTAAAATGTGGAAAAATTGACATGATAGTTTTGAACCGAAAGGCAAACGTAGAAATTCATAGTTTCCTAACTCAGTACAAAAGGCAAGTTTCTCCCTATCAGATTCTTTAAGTTGAATTTGGAAAAATGCAGACTTTAAATCAAGAACTGAATAATAAGCGCGACCAGAAATATTATGCATGATTTCAGCAATGCTGGGCAAACAAATTTTAAACGATTCAGTAATGCTATTTAGTAATCTGTAATCTACGACCATTCGGAATTTAGGTTTATTAGGGTCGTCATTCTTATTCGGTTTCTTACGAACAAAAATTGCAGGAAAAGCATACAACGAGGTCGAAGGCTGGATGATTTCAGCTTCTAATAATTTAGCTATCTCTTGTTGAGCAAATTCTTTAGCAATTTTAGGTATAGGGTACGGGCGTGTCTGTAAAGGATACGAATGAATTAATCTAAACTCAGGAACTACCTCATTTGTTGATCCTAATGTCATGTAAGACTTTGAAAAAACTTCAGTATTACTCATTAACATTTTTAAGATTTCTTTTTTTTGTTGAGGTTCCAAATGTTCAACATCAAAATCCGATTCCTTAATTTCCTGTTTTCTTAATTCCCTAACTGCAGATAAACTCAAAGGATTAACTTGAAATTGTTGTTTATTAGTAGGTTCTACACATTCTGATTCATCAAAGTTTTCTACGCCACCAAAAATTGACTTTTTCCTCAAAATTATAGGTTTGTCTGACTTATTTTCCACAATAGTTTGAATGGACTGATTAAAAGAGACCTGATGTACAGACTCAGAAATTAAAAGATTTGAGTTACCTCCCTTAGGACTGAAAATTACCTGATCTAAGTGAGATAAATTATTCGGCAATTTTAATGAAATTATCTGGGAAGCACCAGGCTGAATGGTATAATTTCTAAGAATCCTAACATTGTTTATATTCCCAGAAGGTTGTTTAAAATCCTCATCAAAAACTTGACTCACCTCCTCCTGATTAGTAACAAAAAATTTGAACTTTGAATTACCTACAATTAACTGATTATTTACTGCGTCCAACACTACCCTATTCCTTTGCAAAAAATCATAACCCAAAATTATTTGATAGTCAGAATTCCAAACATTTTTTGTCACATAGAAAAGATTTCCAAACCAAGAAGATTGAATTTTAAATTTTATGTTGACTGCAGACATGTAAGGGATAGTTGATTTATTCAAAGTAATTATTTTGACACTTCTCGACACATGCTCAACCTTAGTGGTTTCCTTAATTTTTAACAGGATGTCAGGCTCAATTAGGCTCAATGATGCTCCTGAATCAATTAAGGCATTCAATTTAACTGACCCAAATTGAAGTTGAATTATAGGTAAACAGTTACTTGAAGCAGTGTTACACGAGAGTACAAATTTCATTACATGATTATCATTTTCAGTTGTCCTATCACCAGCCGGTTTGTTAATTTTGTTAATCTCCTCATTAGTTTTTCTTTCATTTCCCAATGTTTCCTTTTTTTGGTCATTCTGTTCTCTTATGCAATGGGCACCTGGTTGAGAACTTTCATTTTTATTATATTTATCACAAGTACCCCCTATTAGTTTAAATTTTGTCTACCAAAATTTCCTCTGTTATTTCTGTAAGGATGACTAGACCTCCCCCTAAAAAATTTGCCCCTATTTCCTGAAAAATTTCCTCTTCTGTTATTCGAAAAATTTCTGCCCCTAAAATTTGAAAAACCATTATCCCTACCAAAATTATTTGACGAAGGAAAATGAACACAATCTGTGGTCAAATGGTTTCGACCACAAATGTGACATGAAATTTGTTGGGTAGAAAAATTGTTAACCTGCTGGGAATTTCTCTCAGTCAGATTAGCAAGTTCAGTAGTCAGCTTAGCAATTTGTTTGTTAGATTCAAGTTGACACTTTATTAGGGAATTAATTTGAAGATCCCAAGAACCATTTTCAGAGGGGCCCTCTGTTGCTTCCTCAAATGCATTTTCAATGTTAACTGCACACTTGACAGCCTCTTTAAAAGTCGAAGGACCAGTTTTTTTTACCTCGACCCTTATATCCTGTCTTACCACTTCCAAGAATTTATTTAATTTAATATTCTCAGCTAAGGTTACTAGATCCTGATTGCTAGAGTTGGTAATTCCTACAAAAAGCTCTGCCTGCTTGGAAATTTCACCTGCCAATTCTTTAACAGACTGATTTGGTCTGTGTGTGATTTTTGAAAATGCAGACTGAATATCAGCAAAAGATTTTGTTTTTCGAAACTTTCCAACCAACAACTCCTGCAAATCCTGAATTTTCTCACATTGAGAAGCTGCGGCATCATTGATTAAAAAATCTAAAGCTTTATCACCTAAATTTAATTTGAACACAATTAATCTTTTCTCCTCACTCCATTTTTCTAGATCTGCAATGCTGTTAAACTGTTTAATGTGAAAATTAATATCTTCCCCCTCTTTGCCATTAAAAGTAGGTAAAGATGAAGCCAAACTTTGAGCAGACATTTTAGATTTTACTTTGGACATTTCAGCAAAAATTTAAAAATTTGAATGAAAACCCCATTGAAAAATTTGGTTTGTTGATTGGAAAACATGAAAAAACAATAAACATACAACCCCTAAAGAATAGCATCACATAATAAAATTTCATATCGCAACACAATTCAAGAAAATAATTGATAAAAATGCATTCATGGAAAAATCATGTACTATCAAACAGTCACAGAAAAATTCAAAATGCAATATAATGTAAAGACATGATTAATTGTTATTGAAAAATTAAAATGAAAAATTGCAACAATTTTAAAAAATAAATTTCGTGAATGTTTAGTGATCTCAGGGTGATTACATTTTACATTCATAAAAGTATAACCCGGAATTCTCAACCCATTAATTATTTTTTTTTGGAGCGGCACCAATTAATGATACAGTGATGTTTGAAGGTTTTAGCCAAAACGGCACCAATAAATGGTATAGTGCACCAATTTATGGTACAGTGGTTCTATGCTAGTGGTTAGTACATTGCTGAAAAGAATTGATTGAAACTTACCAGAATCTCACTATTTAAACCAAGTTGAATTATATTATATAGGTGAATCATACTGTGTCTAAATCTCTAAATTAATACATATCATGCAATAGACAAATAATCACACTTCTGACATTAATCACTTAATTTTATTTTAACAATTTAAACATCAAATAAAAATGAAAGTAGCTACTAAAATTTAAATATTAAAAATGGCCATAATGAAAAAGTATGAGTACTCATAGATTAGCACTTACGTAAATATTGCAGATTCTCCATAAAGGTTCATTTCGCGTAGTAGTTCCTAACTAAAGAGTTCATCAACAGAGTTCATCATATCATATGGTAGTTTCTAACCGAAAGTTCGTGAAACAGATGTTCATCATTTTATGTAGTAGTTTCACCAGTGGACACCTCCATTGAAGACTCCATATAAGCGTCTCATCGTTTTTTAGGACAAAACGTACACACGTTCACTGGACCTTTTGAAGACACCTGATTTTTCAGCAGGAGAACCGTTCTAGACTATATATATATTCGTTCAAATTTTACATCTTCATCTTGTTAAGTGTAAAAGAATTCCTCTAAGGGAACTTTAGCAAAATAATTTCACATCAGGTTAAAAAGCAGGGATTCTGGGGGACTGGGCAGCAACCACCCAGCCCCCAGCAAACGCATTCGAAGACTTAGCTTATCCCGCAAACCTCAGCGCAAGAGGCAAGCGCCCCATAATTCTTCCAAAAACGTGAACTAAAACTACCGCTCAGTTCCTGATTGGCTACAGGAGTTTGCCAAACCAGGAAAGAAGAATTCTTCCGGTACTGTTGCGGTTAGCATTTTCAAGGCTTCGGTAAACAGGAAGTTGTGTTCGAATATGAACACCGCTCGCCTCCAATATCCAACAGTGGTGGCTGTTTAGCGTTAAGGGGCTGCTATAAGGTTTTGCCTTGTAGCACCAATTTCTTTTTCGAAAGATTTCTGCAGGTTCCCGTTATCGAACCCGGACCACGAGAGGATGGGACCAATCGGAAAGAAAGACCTTTCTAACAAAAAAAGAATTTTTGAAATCGGTCCAGGCATCTTCGAGTAATCTTGTAACATACCGAAAAAAAAAATTTCTCCGACGAACTGTATAACATCCTCCTTTGTTGAAGTCGGTTAATAAAGCTGTAGAGTTTGTTTGTTTGAACGCGCTAATCTCAGGAACTACTGGTTCGATTTGAAAAATTCTTTTTGTGTTGAATAGTCCATTTATCCAGAAAGACTTTAGGCTATAGTTTGAAAAGATTCGATAAGCGATTCGTTTTTTATTCGAATTCAAGGCAATTTTCTCATAAATCGCCGAATACTGGGGTTAAAAATTACTTGCACATATTAATGTTACATATCGTTGGAAGCAGAAAAATTTTGTCCGTCCTATGCAGTTTGTTCCGATTCTCTAACTTAAACACAGCACGAGTTATTCAATTTTTAAACTTGCCTTTTGCAAGGCTTCACCCGATTTCTTGCAATACTTGGTTCATTAAAACCATCAATAAAAAATAAACTAATTATTCCACAGTTTTGATTTTTACGTCATTGGATAGAGCGATATTTTTAACCCCAGAATTGATTCGACTTATAGTCGAAGAACCAAGCTTTTATCTCCACTAGAAAAAAAGTTACAAGCGTTTGAACTTTGAGTTCGAAAACCTCTTTCCTGATCAAACTATTAAAGTTTTATTGCGTTGCTATGGCGACATCTTTTAAATTCATTGTTGGTGTCCTTTTCTTCATTTCGTTTCTTAAAAGCATTTCATTTTACGGCGTTTCAACAAGGCAAATAATGCGATCGTCCGTGTTTCACTTGAATTCCTGCATACTTAATGGCTTATATTTTTTTTCTGGTACCATTTTGAAAATGTGTTTCAAATTAAATTGTAATTCATGTTTTTAGCAGGGATTTTTTTTGGCTGCAATCTAAATATTAAAACAACTTTTTTGTTTGGAATTTTGCAATTAATGTTACAGGAAGAGAGCGGTTTGGAAATATTTGTTTTTGGTAGGGAATTGTATTTGTTTATTAGGGAGAGTGTTAAATATGTGCTACTTGACATTGTTTTTATTCCTGAGGAAGCATGTGCAAATAATGCGATTGACTTTTTGATGCGGGAAAGTTTTTTAGCGAGCCGCTTTAGCGGGGAGTAGTTTTTTGAAACCGGTTTCGCTAAAACTTTCCTCCCTCCTTTAAATGCGAGCCGCCTTGGCGGCGAGTAATTTGTTTTAACTTTCCTTACTACTTTAAAGTGAGCTGCCTTGGCGGTTATATATCATTATATACCGCCTGGACGGCGAG
>JAXGGA010009554.1:0-50925 GCA_038373865.1 Uloborus plumipes
TCATGAGAGGGTATTGTTGCTAGCAATGTATTTGTGTGTTATACGGTCAAAAGCATCGCTGACAATGCGTTAGTATCAATGCAATTAAACTGAGAAAAAATCAGCTTGCTCACTGCTCTGTTTAAATTGTGTGAAGGGCTTTCCCATGATTTCTTACGGCAACTTACATAAAGTAAAATACGTTCTTAGCACTTAGAATACTGAAATGAAAGGGACTGATGTAGATAAACAGAAAAGTCACATTACTAGAGGTGCTTTACCATTTGGCCAAAGAGTGGTGACTACGGACTTGCAGGAAATTAAACAGTTGCTGTGACTACACTTTTTGTCATTAGCTGAAATTTCTATGAAATAAGCAATGTATTTAAGACATTGGCCAAATTCAAATACTTGTAACAAAGTAAGGTGGATTTACAGAAAATTACGTTTGACAAGAAATCTATTCAAGGATGCCAAAGAATACAGCACAATTTAAGGTGGTAAAAACTGTTCTCGAGTACCTGATAAGCTGAACCTCATTTAGTTGCTAACCACTCTTTATATTTATGTCATTTTTCATTGTTCAGTGTCAGCTTTCCTTAAATGTGATTTTTTTTCTCGCGTACTACTTGTAGATGTCTTTTGAAACTTAGGTGCAAAATAAAGGGGAAAAAAACTGTTAATTTTGTCTTCATTTTGTGCTTTGTTACTTCAGAAGTTATTTTATAGTTTTTATCTTAATATAAATGTACATATATACATAGATTTATCATACGCACCAGTATTTTATGGTCTGACTAGTACCAAAAAATTGATCCATCTTTTGACTAACTCTAACTGTGTATCTATTCTAAATTGCTTACTATTTCTTTTGGAAATCTTAAGCAAACTTGACTGGTTTTGAATTTTAACAGCTGAATACAATGTCCGGCAAAGAAATTAATAAATCGGTTTCAGTATCTCAAGCGTCACTCATAGACTCATGCTAAAGTATTTTTAAAAAAAAAATCAGAAATAAATAAATAAATAAATAAAAGTCGTTCACCGACGTCGGTCCCGTTTTCGAGAGTGCGTAACCTTTCAGCCGCGGCAAAATCACAACAAAATAAGAAAACATTCGAAAGTGGTTACCTGTTACGCTGAGCTGTGAGGTGCTGTTGCTTTTCTTGGAGAGATAAGGACTTCTTTTAGCGCAAGCGCTGCCTGGTCTGTCTAAGTGACTGATAGAACGCCGGCTCATGGCCTTGTCCTCCGTGGCCAATCCCACTGCTGTATCGGAAAGGCTACCATCTATTTCGCGCGACGACGGATGGACTGGTCCCCCGTAGGTCGAAGGGCGACCCGTGAACTCCCTGCAGAACGAGAGAACTAAGTTATGTATCTCAAGAAGAAAAAAGAAGAAAAAGCCTGATTAAATGAATTTACATCAAAATTTTTGAATACTGTTGTTTCCAATCCTTCTTGACCCATTTCCAGATTTTAAAAATAGCTCCACATAATTACAAAATGATGCATATATTTATATCACAACAAAAAGTAAATGTCTCAATTTAGGTATGATATATAAATGTGGCATATATTGCCCAAAATTTCCTCTGAAATATTTGACTCTCTTAGTGACATTTTCAGTCATCCTTTCGATCACAAGCACTTTGATGTGGTTCACACGTTCCATCTCATAGTTCAACGCACCCTTCGGTTTGTACACTGTTGACACAAAACGTAGTCACTAGGGATAAGCCTAGATGGCCAATTTAGGTCATCATTTTGACAGGATTCGAAACAATGAAAAGATTCCGATAAAAGAGATGTTGCCAGCAACCCACAAAACTTGTAGTGTGGTAGTAATGTCAGGAATATCTAACGGATGAAATTCCTGGATTGGAATTTTTATCCATTATAAAAATTATTTTATACGAATATAGTATCGGTATCACTTACAAATACGATTGTTTTTCAGCTTTAATTAGGAAAACTATTGAATAGCATCTATTGTAAAGTGATACACACCACCAACTTTTACAGCACTTCAATACAGTCACCAGCATTGTGGGAAACTCGTTCCCAAAGATGCGAAAGTCGAAAGACATCTGCAAAAGTGCCTCTTCTGTTCATTATTCGAATGGAGCGGTATACTGCCGAAAGAATCTTTTTACCAGTTCTGAAGCTAATGTTGAGAAGTGGTCCCTTCATCTTAAGAACTAAGTCAGTCACAAGGGATTATGAGTTTGTGAATTTAACTTAAAACCTTTGATGAAGTAAGCACTTCGTTACATTCACTTCAAAGCTGTTTTAGAGATTCTTGGTGCAGTGGACTGTTTCATTTGAATTGTCAACAAAACAGGCAATTCACACTCCAGGGTCCCCCGTACCAACCACAACTCGTGATTTAACCGGGATAGGCCCCTGAAGAGCGCTCTGTTCTTTTGATAGAGACCAAGGAGCGAGCAAACCCCTGGTCCAGTACCCCCAGAGGTATCGTTTCACTTGGAGGACTTTGTGACCACTACCCTTATTTCCAACAAAACAGGCACTGCTACAGATGCTCAACGATTGCCACATCGTTGGAAATGGGATGTACACAATGCTGATGACTATATTGAAGGATTGCAAAACTTGGTGGAATGTACCACTTTTGTGCTAGATTTAAATAAATAGTTGCTATTAAACATCCAGCTCTCGTATTAAACTAGTATTGGTGAGAGCACGCTATATGTCTATCTATATATATAAAAATGGATGTATGTATATTTGTATGTTTGTTCCTTATACAAATCCACAGTTTTCGTCGGATTTTCATCAAACTTGGAACAAAGGTTCCTTGATACACTAGAATTCACATAGACGGGGTTTTGAAATTTTTAAAAAATCCGAAAAAACCGAAAATTCAAATATTTTCTTACAACTGGCTATTTTCTCTCAATTTTGAATGTATAGAGTAATAGAGATAAATCTTTACGCATACAAATTGATAAAATGTGACACATTTAAATATGAGTATTTTCTAACAAAGATTACGATTAACAATGAATTATCAATTTAAGCCTCACCTATTACATTTTAGCTAGAAATAAGTTGAAGATAGTGCAATACCTTGGCAACACCGGGTAATAAGCTAGTTTACAACTAAAAAAAACCACTGTTTTACAAAAAGACTTGTTTAACAAGTTTAATGGGGACTCACCCGAGCGTGCGACTGTTCCTGTGGAAGGCACTGCTGAGGCTGAACTTGGAACTGGACTCCGAGTCGCTCCTCTCGGGACTAACTAGGGGACTGGAGGCGCCGACTCCCAGCGAAGCGGCCATCCGAGAGCCGCCGCCGCGTCTCTGTTGCACGAACCGGTCGTAGTCGCCGTAACCGCCTGCAAGAGAAAGCAACTGAACATGCATAACCAGACCAACACAAATTTCAGCGTTGTAGTCATCTGTACCTTAGAACCAGAACGACGTAAGTCCAAAAATGGCGATTTTCACTTTTTTGCTGCACTGTATGTAGAATCTTATTCCACATCGACGCATGAGAACGTTATTCTATAAAAAAAAATCTTTCACAATTATTCAGCAACGTCAAAAGAGCGCGAGTCCCATCCTTTGCATGTATCCGACAATCGTTTTCTCCCTCTACTGAAAAATAACAAAAATGGACTTACGTTAGTCTGATTCTGAGGTACAGATGTAAGACTGATGCATAAAAAGGTACATTTAATGCAAATAGTAACACCCCCTCCCCCCGCCAAGACACTCATTATCAACCACATGACGAGAGGAGTTTTGAGTGTAGACATTCGAAGATCCAGGGGGGAATCAGGGCTCATGGAGATCACGAGTCTTGAGCCCACTTTAAAATGACCAAAAAGTGCCCAAAACTGCGTTTGTAACTTAAAAACTCGTGAGCACAATTTTAATTTCAAACACTTTTCCAAATTGAATTGTTTTGCAACTAACTTTCAGACTACATTTAAGACTTTATATTTTATTATTTTACACACCATGTTTACTTGCTTCTCCCTTCTACTTTCTTGTACCGTCCATGACCAAAAGAACAACTAACATAGCATTGTTTTGCTACCAATTCAAAAGATATCTTTTAAAATTAGGATTTGTTTAGATAGGGAGGAGATATTTTTTAGCAATCAATTTGTAGAACATAAAAACTTAATTTTTTTAATTTAATTAATTGTTTACGTCATTGGAATCTGTGTAGTCAATAAATCGTAATGGCTTATTTGCAAGATTTAATATGCACATATATATATTTTTTTCTCAGAGCCGTAACCAGACTATTGTTTCGGGGATGGTTTTACCAACACATTTCTCGTGAAATCTATATGATAAATAAAATTTGATTTCATGTTCTATATTCTATTGCTTTTTGTTACAGTAGATGCTTAAGGGACATTAACATGAAAAATAAAATAATAACATATCTTTCCAATGAAGGAAAAAATTCTGATGTGTACAAAGCATCTTCGCCCCAGTTAAAAAGGTGTATTGTTGTGTATGAAATTATGTTTGCAAAAACTACAATAAAGATAAATACTGCAGATAAATCAATTAATTTGTACTATCATTCAATAATGATAATTTCATTTTTCAAATGAAATTGAAAAGTAAATAAGAAAATTAAAAATAAATAGTAATAATATTATTTTTCAGTCAAAAGGAGCATTAAAAAGCATTTTTTTTTGGAATAGTTTTGAAAAATGTCGGAGATAGTTTAAACCCTACAAATTCACCCCTTAAATACGGCTCTGATATACACAGTTCAGTCACATTAATGTGACCACCTGTCAAATGCCTGAAAAACCACCTTTCGCAGAGCGGACTGCTGCGAGACGTGCAGGAAGAGATTTATTTAGGCCCCTGAAGGTGTTCACTGGTAGTTTGAGACATGCCGACTCCAATGCTGTGGCCAGCTGGGCTAGATTACGCTGATGAGGATCCACGGAGTGAATAACCCGATTGAGACGGCATACATATTCTCGATTCTGTTTGAATCAGAAGAGTTTGCTGGCCAGGGAAGAAGGGTAGACTTATTCTGGTGCTCTTCGAACCACGCACGTACACTGGCAGCTGTATGGCACTTCGCATTGTCCTGCTGGTAGATGCTATCATCCTGAGGAAAAACATTGCACATATAGGAGTGGACATGGTCCGCAAAGACAGATGCGTACTTGTAGAAATTTATCGTGCCTTCCTCAATGATGAGTGAGCCCAGAGAATGCCAGGAAAACATTCCCCAGCCCATAATGCTCCCGTCTCCAGCTTGGACCGTTCCAGCAATGGTTGAGGGTGTTTGGTTTTAGGGGTTTAACGTCTCATTCGCCAACGACCATCTGCCCGATGGAGCATAAAGCGTGATTCATCAGTAAATGCTATCTGTTGTCACTCAATAACCGTCCAGCTGCGGTACTGGCGTGCAAATTCCAGGGTTCGCCGTCGATGGACAGTAGTCAGCATAGCTGCATGAACCAGTCTTGTGCTTCGGGAGCCCAGACGCAGCAACGTCAACTAAATAGTAGTTTGGTAGATGATGTTGGTAGCCCCTTGGTTCATCTGGGGGGGTCAGTTGCTCAACGGTAGCCCGTCTATCAATCCGAACGCATCTCCGCAACCGTCGTTCGCCTCTGTCATCTATGGCTTCTAGTGCACCCCATTTTCTACGTCGCTAATTTTTGACAGTCCCATTTTACCATGCACGGTACACTTTTACCACGATGGCAAGCGAACAGCTCAAAAACTCAGACATTTTGAAAATGTTTTCACCCTAGGCCCGAAAGCCAATGATCATGCCCTTTTGGACGTCGGATAAATCGCCCCGTTTTTGCATTACGCCAATGATAGAAATGGTTTCCAAAGCCCTCACACACCCTTTACACCCCCAACTGCATTGTGCTACCATGTGCTTTTTGTGATTGGTAATTTGATGTCGACGTCGAAAGTACGTGGTGGTCACATTAATTTGACTGGACTGTGTGTATAATGCATACTTACCAGTGGAAGGTGTGACGACGGAGTTTCTACTTTTAAGGAATCTCTCTTCGAGGTCACTCCGGCTGAATGGCACCTGTGGCAGCTGCCGCTTCCGGAAGCTGTTGGCCGGGGGCAGGAGACGGTGAGCGTTTGAGGGCCGAGGCACGGGCTGGAATCGAGGCCTGCAACGACGGAGTGAAACCCAATGTCTTCAGGAAAGTGACTATGATTTATATTTAACTTAACTTGTGGTCATATCTCTTCTTGTTTCGTTTTAAAGTATAAAAATTGAGATGATTCTTTAAAATGAAACAAGTGGATATCATACCAGGAAGATACTGAGGTGAAAAAAATCCATATAATGTACTAAAGAGAAGTTCAAATGCGAGCTGCATGTAATTTATTTATTTATTTATTTGGATATTTTCGTAAATTCTGACTTTTTAAGAATTTTTTTTCTCAGTGAGGAATGGAATGTCGTAAGATTTACTGTTTCCAAACAAAGCATCACATCTTACTGTTTATTGTACTGAACAAGTTCTGAAACTATGCATGCTTTAATTAGACATCATTTTAAACACAAGTGTAGCAGTAAATAAAGCTTGCAAAGAAAATTGATCTCATGAGGTGTGAAAAATGAGCGTTTTTCTAAATAATGTTGTCTATAACTCGCTAAAAAAAGACAGCAAAATTTTTTTTTGAAATACTAACTCTGAAAATAAATTAAGTTAAGTCTGAAAGTAGAGACAAAAGTTTACACATAGCACACATTCTTTACTTCTATGTTAACGGACTTGGAATTAAACATTACTAATTTTTGGCTCTACTTTTTAACCTTTAATTAGTTGCATCATTGTTCCACCAAACTACGCACATCTGCCAAAAGTTGATATAAAACTACGTTGTTGTTTCACCGTACGCTTTTAAGGCTTTATGATAACATCACGCTTTACAACTCCAGTCAAAAAATTACAGTTACCTCATTGTTCTTGTGAAACAGATAGGAGAAGTTTTATGGTATTAGATGTACTTTTCCGTAAAAATCAACACTTTAATACTAGCATAAATGTACTTTGTAATAAAATAGTTGAATATTCATTAAAAATGCACCAGTTGTGACACGTACGCTAAACTAATCCATTTTTAACTTGATAAAAGTCACCGGAAACAATGAATGCTCTTATAATTTTGTATTGCTTTTAAATGTGATATTCTTCCGTTCTTCTGCATATTGTGGAAACATCAATTGATATCGTAGTGTCTACAACTATGTTGCGTTGCAAAAACCACAAGCAGATGTTTTCCAACAAAACCTCTAACAGTTTTAATTGAGTAGGATGCAATTGAGTAGGTGCAATGATTTATGCAACTATTTTCTGGGTTTGAAATGCTTGGTACTTCCGGAATATTTGTAGCTAATTTTTTGCTGGACATGTTTTATACTCCTTAATAGCATGAATGAATTCAAGGAAGTTTGTTCTCAAAGTTTTTATGGGTCTTGATCTGAATCTTCCTCGGATATTTCATCAATATCGATTTGGGGATATTGCTGCGATTAACTCACCCTTTTCACTCTTGAGAAACTATCTAATTGATGTATTTTGAAGAATCCGAACACAATAATTTGTTGACTTGAAGAAAGTTACCCCGAAAGTTTTACGTATTAGAAAGCTGAAGGGCATGGAAAACAGAAGTGTAACATTTAGACCATATACGAAACAACACATCGAAATTGCAACAAGCTTTTTATTCAACAAATTACGTTTTGCATTAGTTTACTTTCGACTGCAGGTCTGTAAAAAGGTTTATTTAAGTCTCGTTAGGTTTATATTGGTGCCATAACGAAAAGTATCAATACTGGACTGGAAAAGCATAAAAGACCTGACCTTTTAAGAAAGCATCAGTACCTGATGCTTTCTCAAAAGTGAGCTATTGTAGAGGATTCTATTGCAACAGGACACCAGCTGGTGTCCCAGATGATGAATTTAACAAAACACCAGCTTCTTTTCACTCAAGTACATTCGAAAATATTTTATTATTTTGCCGGTCTCCTAATAGAAGTTCAATCCTTCAAATAACTTTCACACAAGAATAAAATTTTTGAAGCATAGCAAATTATGAGCATTAGTTCTTAAGAATGTACTCTAACCCGATGTTCTTTTAATAGCAAAGATGGTAAAGGAAACGGGAGCATCTCATCTGTAACGATGTGTGTATGGTCCTATTCAACAGTGATCAAGAATAGGATTCCTACAGAATTTTGTGAACACAGACTTCTTCATTCATGAGACGAAAAAATCTGATGCATGAAAGGCAAAACATTAACTAGAAATTATAAGAATGGATAGTGCTCCTCTGAAACAGGGAGCTATGACCTTGACGATGTTTACCTCCTTTGGGGGAAGCGTATTTGGCTCTGAATTGGGTTATATTACTTTCTTATAACTCAAACTTTAAGCGCAGAGCCTGTTGCTGGTCGTCGCATTTGTATTTGTATCTGTATAAATACGCTCCAATATGTTCTTTTTCTACTGAATTATCCATGCACGTTCTTTTTTTACTGAATTTTCCCAAAAGAGGCAAACATTGTCAAGGTCATAGCAAGATCATAGTTCAAGCTACCAGAGGTGCATATTACCATGAGTTACAAAACAAGATTTTCTTTTAGCATTATTGTTTTCTGCTTGAAAGTCTTACTTCTTACAAAAGAGACTTCACGTCACTCCTTGAGGGGCCACAGTACCTGTTATTGTTGTGACTTAACCTGATATGGTACCCTCGAGGCTTTTTATTGGCCAATTAAAACAATTACAACATATTATTTCACATAAACATAAGACGATTACAACAAGTAGTTACACGAAGCATAAAGAAATTACTACATATTGTGACACAAAAACATAAGCTAATTGAAACATATAACTACAAAAAGTTATCTTGAAAAAATACTGTCAGCAAAAAAAAAAAAAAAAACATCATGAATTGTGGTAATACATTGCTGAGTTTAAAAAGTGCGGTATGCGTTAAGCGCTACAGTTGTAGTTGATTTGTCCAGACGACGAAGGTAAGACAGTCCATTACAGTTTCTCATGAAAACAAATTTATACGGAGGGTTATGTAGCAGTTGTATATGTATAGGTAGACGAGAAGAGTGGGATAGAAAACTTTGAAAATATGGTAAATATGCAAATACACCACCAACTTGTTTACTCCATCCATGGACTGCAGATTCGAGCTTATTATGCATTCATCAGTATGGAATAGGAATTAAACGAGCTGGGGGCAAAAATCCTCATATAGAGCAAAGAGAGCGAACAAAAACTGGTAGCTAATGTGAAATTAGAACACCAGAAAACAATGACATTTTTTCCATATTATCGGAATTAACAATAGGGAAGACCGGGGCTATTTGGCATAAGGGGTACGTTGGCATTGTGCCTTTATTTTCTAGCACACAGTGCCCACAGCGCTGCCATCGTGATGAGACATACTCGGCAACCTTCTGCATCATCCACAATAGTTATAGTGTCTTGCTAGCGCGTGTTCGAAAAATATGCATTTTTTTTTTTGAGTTTTTCTCTCTGGTGAGTAAATTTGTTTTCCAATTTGCTTTTCGGTTTTCAGTACACTTAATTTTTTTTTCAAGTACTCCAAGTTTATGGTGGATACAGTGACTAAGTAGCCTGGGGATTGATGCAGTTACTGGATTCCCAGTCGTTTGTATTCGGGGCAGGGCCTCCATGTTATCCAGAAAATGCCTTTGGGGCTAGTTGGCATTTTCAGCTTGGGGTATATTGGCATAGGCCAGCGATCTATGCCAACTTATCCACCCTTGATGTTGGCATAACATCGCATATTTATAGATACCTACACAGATCTAACTAATGTTCCTTCTACTAGTGCGGGTAATGCTGGTGTTTAAAATGTTCCTACTACTTGTTAGGGGTAGTACTAGTGTTAAAAATATCCCTATTGCTAGCTTCGAAAGGAGTGAACATTCAATCCCAACTAATGCAATCCGCTCCTCCGAAACATGTCGACTTGTGACCCCTAAAGACGTTCAGCCTTTTCCAAAAGCAGGGCTATGAAAACGGACAATCAGATAAAAAAAACAGGAGGCACTGTACAATTCGAACCGGCACTCCAGTTGAAAATAAACTGGCAAAAAAAAAAGAAGCTGAAAAAATAAAATAAAAACACTTAACGTTGATTAGGACAAAGAAAGAAAACAAAAACAATGACTACGAAATCAACGAATAATCCTAAAGAAACTTTCAAAGAAGGAAGATATTAGTAGCACTGAAACTGATGAGTCTTTCTCTGATGCTATACCGTATGCTGATAGTAAGAATGGCTATGATTTCTTGTTTCCTCAGTACAGTGATGAGAATAAAGATGAGCCATTTCTACTGGATCTGGTCTGCCCCAACCTTTCTACACAGTCTCCACCTGCAGATGCGACAGCATTAAATGCTACTGTTGGAGTTGATTAGGTGAGTATGGGATAGTGAAGTATGAAGCCCGCAAATATCCAAGGCAAATACTTAAAGTCGATTACGAGGACTTTTCAGTCTCCACTATGGTGAAAACTACAAAGTATTGAATGTGACTAGAGCCGCCCGACGCTCATCTGAATAGAAGATTAATTCTCCATTCAGATGAGTAAGAACCCATCTTTTGCAGTTGACCTGAAACATTTGTAACCTATCTACAATGCTCATACCCGTGTTTTAAAGCTTTGTTTTGATATATTACCTTATAATATATTTAAATAAAAATTTACAAAATAAAAAATTGTTATATTGCTGTAAATTTATCATTTCAAGCAACGTTATGCCAACATACCCCGATGCATCTGCCAACATACCCCGACTCCGGGGTAAGTTGGCACTGTAACTGGCCTTCGGGGAATATTTTTTACGAATTCCTCAGTAAATTTTAGATGATGTTCCTATTGGTTTTTTGTAGCACAGATGTTACCCTATTAGAAACATAAATTACTTTTACCATAAGTACAACAGAAAAAATTAGAAAAATCGAGAAATAAAAACTATGCCAAATAGCCCCGGTCTCCCCTAGTAAAACACCGTGGATTAGACTTGTAGAGCATTTTACAGTGTACAACAGAGACTCGAGTTACCTGAGCTCCGGAGGCGAGAGTGACCTGGAAGAGTAGTCGGGGGTTCTCCTGGAAGAGGGATCTGCCATGGAACGAGACCTGCGTCTGTTTTCGAATCCCTGCTCTCTAAGGCGTCCGCGAGGGTACTCGACCATGGGCGAAGCGGTCGCCAAGGATCGCGACCGCTCCCCCAGGGGGGACGTCAGGGGCAGCGGATTCGTAAGGCCAAGCGGGAGGCTCATTTGACGGTGGTCCTCGTCGTAAAATGGGGGACTGCTATCTACTGCCATGATACGCCGCTCTACAAAAAGAGAAAATAATGAATCAAATAGTGCTCTTTCTACTAGCATTAATATGTAAGAAATTAGTTTAAGTAAAATTGGAGCTGCCATGGGAAATCTCGTTGTTGTTTCTAATACCACTCGGGTATCCGAGCCCGAGTAGATGGAATATACTCGATTTCAATCAGGATAGGTACGGCTCCCATTTTTACGAGAACCTATAAGGCGGAAGACTGCTTTTGCTCAACACACATACCATATAAGGACCCTTTTATAAGGCAAGCATCCATTCATAACACACTTTCACACACAGAAAGGACAATGACAGGAGAGAGACAGTAGGTCCACGCCCTAGCCAGGATTCGAACGCCGCACAGTGGAGTATTTGAGTGAAAATCCTGGCTCAAAGTCGAAAATGTAAAGTATAGTCAATCTCACTCTTCTATTCGTTTTCGGACAACTAATAAGACACTACGTCATAATCTACAACATAAAATCCCTTCCACTTTGATTAAGACCCATACGAATGCTTCAAACTCAGTCGATGTGGAATCTGCGCTGCTGTTTTCCTGGAAGCTTCGTTTGTTGCTTACATTTAATGCGCTTAATTCGGTGGCTTATTTCGAAATTATAGAATAACACTAATGAATATGGAAGACAAAGGTATGTACTTTAATATGATGTGCAATACATGTAGAATTTGCTTCGGGAAATATTTTTTTAATAGTGTTTTACACAACTTTAAAAAAATCGCTCTATTTTCAGTAAAATTTTTAAAAAGAAAGGTTTTTATATGGGTTCCGGGCATTTCCGGACGCAAGTTTGGGTATCAAAATTAAGCTTAAGGTTCCCTTTAAACGTATTTGAAAAAAAAAGTTGCCCCATTTTGCTTAAAATAGGTTGAAACTGAATGAAGTAAATTTATATTTTTTCTTTTGGGTTTGTACATGTTCGTTTTTTTTCTCAAAATCTTCTAGGAAGTTTATAGAAACCACAAACAAATCATTGTATGAGATAATTCAAGTGTGTCCGTCTAAGAAATTAGACGAAAAAGTTATATATTTGCAGAAACAGCTTGAAATAAGAACCAAATGTCCAGAAAGTGAACTTCATGGTTTGAGTAGTTGAAAAGGTGTATACTTTTAAATAACGTCGAACTTTGGAATGTACCTTGTACACAATAAGAAATAAAGCGAAGAACAGATAAGCTATCCCGTGTTGGGGTACTTTCCCCTATTTTCCAGAAATTTTAAAAGTTCATACTTTGATACAACATGAAAAGTTGTTGCTTTATTTTTTTCTGGAGGTAAGGAAGGGGGGGGGGGTACACATCAAATTACCACTATAGATGCCACCCGTGTTAGTTAAAGTAGTCATATTGTTTTTTTTCTTGTGCATGGTTAACTTAGTATTTTAACGATTATAACCGATCGATTAAGTACTAGAATTCAGAAAAGAAAAAAAAGGTTCAAATTTGTTTTGCACAGAACACTGGGCTATGTAAACAGCATTTTTTCTTTCATTAACTAGTGTTTATTACAGTGCATTCTTTCAAATGACAAGAAGTAGATCGCATTAAAGCGCTTTCTTATTCCATTTTTGCTCCTAACTAGATTTTGGCAAGTAGCCAGCTGTTCCGGTAGGAACGCTCCTGAATGAAAATCGGTGAAAATATTTCTTTCACCTCTTTATGAAAAAATTCATTAAAAATCAATGGAGCAAGATAACTTCACCGTTTTTGCTTTAAATGAAGGTGAAATGTTTATATTGTATTCTTGGAAAAGTTTCAGAGCAATAACACCCTTAGATTCTCGGATGCATGAATTTTAATTTACGTTGATTGATAAATTAAGAAACGTCGAAAAAGTGACCTTTCTTCGAAAATTCCCGGAAAATCGGGAAATTACGTTAGAACTTCAAACAATTCAGACTTTTAAAGACATTGATTTGCTCTAAATAGTGATGCTTTGTTTTTCTTCTTACGTTTACTAGAAACCTTTTTACGGTCGTAAACTCCTAATAGTCTAAAACATGAATAAAACATTAAATAACTTTTTTTCTAAATTAAATTTTTTAAATCGAGCTTCGGATTTCAATATCTGACCTTTCAGAGAGCTTGTGTACCAAGTTTCATAGTTGTAAGCTGGACAGCTTCGCTGTACAGCGCACAAACGCACAGAAGGGTTATTCCCTTCAGAAGAGCGAAAATTTCGAAATAGTTTTGGCCAGGATTTTCAGTCAAATACTCCACTGTGCGCCGGGCCACCGCATCACGGTCAGTCTCATCTGACCACTAGACAAGGTAGCCGGCAAAGCAAGTTCAACAAGGTAATAGGAATGCATTTTCCTTTTGTACAAGAGCTAATATTTAGAAAAGTGCCAATTTGAGTCCTAAGTGAATTTTCACCAGTATTTCAATAACTAGTTAAAAAAATAATTTTCCCCAGGAAGAAGATAAGTTTCTGCTTTCATTACATCTAATTTAATCATCTAAAAAAAAATTTTTTTTTCTTCAGAAAATATTGTTTTTATACATCAAAAATCAGATCGGTAACGTGTCCCCAGTAGCAAAGCTTAGCATGCAAACAGGTCATGCGCACTTTCTAACTTCCCAAAAAAAAACGCACTTGCACAAAAAACGATTCTATTTTTACCCCCTTGTTGATATTTTACTTCATTTTTGTTTTAATCGATTTCTGATTTTCTAGGGAATGCGAAATAAGCGTGTCCCAAGTTCCGCCGTCAGAGTGGTAACAATAACTTCCGATCTATGTTTAGGCTCCCAAAATCATTTCCTGCACCTATACCACGTGATACTAAGTACTTGGTGGGATGTTTTATCGAATCGTAATTAAAAGTTTGCATTTCTGCATCTAAAATTGTAAGTAAGATTTTTTAAAGTGATTTTATATAATGTGTGTCATTTGAATCATCAGATCGGTAACACGCTCTAAAATGCGCAGTTTTTATTATTTTAAAAATTATTTTATGTATAAGTATAGTCCTTTATTACAAGTGAAAAAACCACGTGTTTGATTTTGGTTTAGTGCGATCGACTCGGAAATAAAAAAAAAACTTTATCAGTTTGTCAGATCGGTAACAGTCAGAGCGGTAACATTGAAAAACAGCGAATTTGTTACAGAACTAACTCACATGTTTCAGAATTATAAAAAGCAAAAATCATAGGTTTTAGCCATATATATTGAATATTTTGGTTCTTAAAAAATGAAAAGCAATGAGTTTTAGTACAATTGCTTCATTTGTGGTTTGTATGACCTAACAATAGAAGTTAGTGAAATAAGAAAAATTGACACTGCAGAAATTAAGTTAATTAATTAGTATTATTTTATTTATTTATTTTTCGGTGCTTCAATTTCTCATAACCTTGCTAAATAACTAGATAATAACTAGCAGGCTAAATTTGAATTTCTGATCAAGAAATTAAATTTCCTGCAGCTAATTAAAGAAAAGCAAGCAGCAGAATTGTGTGTTGAAAAAGTTGAAGTTGTGTGTTGTTTCAAAACAAAACAAATGTTTTATTAGCTTGGATTTGGTAATCTCATAATTTATTTTATTTAAAAACCTTATCGCTCATTTTTATTTCCAAGAAATGCTTTTTTATAGTGAAATTTGATTTTTTAGCGTAATATATATATTTTAAAATAATTATCTTAATTCTATGTTAAAAATGCAAGGAAATTATATCATATTTAGAGATGTTAACGAAGACTGAAAGCATAAACTCAAATATGCAGCTCATATTAACATCAGATCTGTAACATTCATCAGATTTGTAACGGCTTAAAAGTGAGTAATCTAAGGAGGGGGTAAATAACTTCCTTGACCTCCCCCCTTTTATTTTCTTGCATTTAGACCCAATTTAGACTTAAAATCCAGTATTAGTTTTTTTCTGAAAAAAAATTTTTTTTTCATAAAACTCCAACCTCAAATTGGCACTTTTCTAAATATTGGCTCACAACTATTGCTTAAAGCTGTGATACATGAGAAGAGAACACAATTTGGTTGAAAAGTGAGTAAGCGAGTCTCAGAGACCTGTGTGCGCGGAAAATTTCTCGTCGTAATCCGAGAGGTCTTCGTCAGACATCCTGCTACCGGTCGGGGAGATAGGCGTTACCTCAGGGAATTGCTTTTCCTCATCTCTGTGCATCGAGAGCGGATACCACTCGGCCATGTCGTCCAGGGTTTTTGACCCTAGACTGATGACTACCTATATTGATTCAAAAAAGAAAAAAAATAAATAAATAAACAGTACAATTTCTAAATTAGGAAATCAAAAAATCTATGAATGCACGAACATCGAAGAAATTACTGTACATCAACGATACTAAACTAGCTACTATGAAAGGTTGGGCTACCGAAGGTTGAAAAATGTTCTTGGAAAAGTGACCCTAGATTCATGACAGCTTGCATAAATTAAAAAAAAAAAGAGGAGAGAAGGAAAGAAATATAACTCACAAAATTACTAAATAAGGAAATTCAGCAGTCGATGAATTTACAAGCGTTAAACTGCGTATGATCTGTACTAATTGAGATTGATTTACAATTGATTGTTATTATTTCTCAAGTTAATAAACGTTTCTGGAAAAGTGACCCTGAATTGATGAATATCTACGTAAATTTAAAAACCCAAATCATGAAATTGCCAAGTAATGAGATCAACCCCTCTGAATATAAAAACGTCGAGGGTCAAACTTATTATAAACTATAGCCGTTGTTGAATGTTGGCCTTCTGTAGCTTATTAGTGGCTTCTATAAAAGGGAACCTAAATTGACGTGCGGAGAGCAGTGCCTCTGACGTTTGAAAAGCAAATAATTAAAGCTATGAACGATGAAAAATGTAGATATATATATCTATCTACTTATAGTAGGTGTATATTTACTTATTCACTTGATTCTTATAGAAAGTAAATTTTCCATACAAATCTCAAGAAAAGATTAAAATTTAAAAGCTATTTCTTAGTTTTGGATTTTTTTCCCTACTCATAGTTTAGCTGCTAAACCACGTTTCAGAGCTAATTAATTTATACAACAAACTAGAAATAGCGTTTTGATTGTGGAACTAATATTTTTCTCAAAAATATTTCCAGTTTTCAGTATGCGTTATTTACCTCTCCCAGAAAATCACTGTAAGCATATTTCCTGTCGTAATCCCAGACGCTGATTTGTAGAGAACTTTTCCTAAGATCGCTTTGCCTAAACGATGAGTAAACAAATGTCTGGTTCCACTTTGGCTCATTTGTTTTTGCTATCGTCTTTGAACGTCTCTTACTTTTCTCACTGAAAAAAAAAACATTTTCAGTATTTACTTTTTAAGCACTTTAGAATAAAAGTCTATTTCAATTAAAGAAAAATAATTATACACTTATAAATGAATGAATCACAGACCTACATTAACTGAAATCAAATAAATTGATAAAGTAATACTATAATCCAGTGGCGCACACAGGATTGTTTCCTGGGAGGGGCTAAGTGGCCCTCCTTCGAAAAGTTTTAGAATTTGAAGTCCTAGAGAAAAAACTGCAGTCGTTTTTGATGAAATTAAAAAGAGGGTTGGTGGCTATGTTTTGGCAAATTTCCAAAAATCAAGTCTAAAAAACACATTTCAAGAAGTTTGGTTCAATCAAGGGAGTCGATCTTGATGTTTATGCGAGGGGCTTAAGCCCCTTAGCTCCCCCCGTAGGTGCGCCATTACTATCATCCTTATAACATTTTTCTTTTACGAGGCGTATTTTTAAAGTAAGTATCGTTTTGATGTTAATGAAAAACAGACAGAAATGTCCTTAAAATTGTATTTTTACATGAAAGCTTATGCCTTAAACTACTTTTCTACATAATTGCCCTTAAATGTAAGGCTCTCATTATATAGTACAATCAGCTTCAAAAAACTTCTATCGATTGAGAGTGCCGCCGACTGTGAGGTACTTGTGGTAGTTCGTTTTTTTAACAGCAAAATGGGGTTAAAAGCTATCAATATTCATTGCAAGATTTCGTCAGTACATCGTAAAACCACTTTGAGCGATGGAATGGTTAGGATTTGGGTCTGAGCGTTCAAAGATGGCCGTTCTAATGTGCACACCGAGGAAAGAAGTTAGGTCAACCTTCGTTCATTAATGAAGGTTTTGTGTAAAAGCAGCCCAGATCGAGTAACCAGTGACTACTACCTGTTTTTGCATCTGAGGCATCACCTCCGTGGCTGCCTGGTGCCACGACAATGACGGCGATGTCAGGATGATCGTGATGCAGTGGCGGCATATTTCTTTGAAGAGGAACTTCAAGAGCTGATAGTATGATATGATAAGTGCCTTTCTATTAGTGGCAATTATGTAGAAAAGTAGTTTATATATAAGGCTTGTATGTAAGAAAAAAGTTATAAAGATATCCTTGCTTGTTTTTAATTTATACCAAAACGGTACTGAATTCAAAAACACGCCTCGTGCACAAAATTCACAGTATGTTATTAATGGGTACAGCTCTGTTATTTGTTAAATGTTTCGGCGATTTTTTTTGCTGTTTATAGCCTATACTATTCATAAAATACTACTTTCCTAAGCAGTATATAGAAAAACATGATTGATAAAAATATTGTACCAAGTATTACTTATTTAACAAGAATAGTTTTTTTATGAAACTGAATCATATATTGAGCCCAATTATGTTTGATAAGCTTTACATAACCTCGCAATACACTAACAACATTGAGCAGAATAATTTATTTCAAGCACTAAACAGACAAACAGAATTAAATATCAATACCTAGCATCTGGTAAAAGAACGATTTTCACATATGGATTTCTGGGACTGTGATCCGTTCTCGGTGGCAGTTCTGATGCACAAACTATCGTTACTACAAGTTGAATGTTCTTCGTATCGTACCATAATCGCACCTACATTTGCAAGAAAAAGGGATTTAATGCATGACAAGGCAAAAAACAGAAGACAGTTCTTAAATTTCAGACAAAATTTATCTTACTATTATTTTTTACATTTTCAAATTCTACTTTTCGTAATACAATGGACACCGGTTAATTGAATCAGTCGTTAATTGAATCAACAGTTATAATGAATCAACTCATCAAAAACAGAACAAAATACACCTTCATTGAATCAGCCGCTTTATTAAATCAAAACTGTTTCAAACAAACGTGGTTCATTTATGCGGCGGCCACTGTGTTACTATTCCGCTACCCCCCATTCTCCCAGAGATACAACCAATTAAAAATGTGTTTATTATTATGTTCATCACTGTTTTATTTATTTTCATCCTTCATTTGAAGGGGAAAGTAGATAAAGGTAATACGTGACAATTTTTTTAATTTCTAGAAAAAGCTTTAAAAAAGGTTTTTTTTTTTGATGGATTTGTATTAATGGGTAAAACGGGGTCATATTCTTAGTTACCAACCATTTCTGTGACTAAGGGGACATGATACTGATGGAATTGTCACATTTATCCATGGTAAAAAGTCAACGTCATCCATGGTATGCCAGTAAATTATTATTCATATACTTTTTGTTTTGGCGTGTTTTTCTGAGTTCTTATTTGTGTACTAATAGCATATCTTTAAAAAATTGTCACATATCACCTTCATCCACTTGAACCTTCATTTTTCCATTGTTGTTCATCACTTGTTTCATTATTTCTACCGTTGATTATTTGACAACAACTGAAAAATAGTTGAATAAATTGCTGAACAATTTTCGTTCATCTTTAATATCATTCATTATTTTGTTCATTAATGTTTCATTATTTCAATAATTTAATTCCTGACTCTAATGACTATTTTAATATTAATTATACAGCAGTTTAATCCTGCTTAGGGTCAGCAACAGCATCAACACTGAGAAATTTTGGTTTCCTACCTTCAGGAAATCTTATTAAGGGATGGATTAACTCAAGATCTACGCGTATAAGAAAGAACTTTTCCATTGTTACTGTAATAATCTTATTTCACTGTACCCTCTATGGCAGTAAATTATGATTCGTTTATTTTTGGTTTTGGCGTGTTTTTCTGAGTTCTTATTTGTGTACTAATAACATATTTTTATCTCCATTATCCTTTAACACATTTAAGATAACTCTAGTTAAATTAGAGCTGAAATGTAAAGTAATTCCTTATAATCTCACATAACTGCACGTGCATTTATGCAATGTTTAAAATCAAATGTCAACATAAGTGTAAATGTTGCCTTAAAAGACCGAAATCGAAGAGTACCGACTTGCACCGGTGCTTTCCCGAAAATATTCGGCCTTCGCTGATATCTTTGGTATGTGAATGTTGATATTCACCGGCAAATGTTGATATTTACAAGATTTCGGAATTTCACAGTAACATATACAATTCGAAATGTTACTCTTCCTCAGGTATAGGTGAATTGAAATGAAAACTTGATTTTAAATTTCGAAGAAGCTTTTTTAATGCCACATTTAAAAATCTGTTTGATTTGAGTTGTGGCTGTTTTTCACTGGAATTACGCCATGATGGATGCAGTAAATATGTGATAATTTTTTTTCTCTGTGACTGCTTGCATAATTAATGAATGCAAGTAGGATTCCACATACTATTTCATATACTTTCTTAAATTGACAATCTTAGCAGTTCATCAATAAAAATTATATTTTATCACAAATATAGAAAACATAACTTACGAAAAATATATTTGTTCAAGTCATCAATAATGTTAATAATATAAATTTGTTATTTGTTACATTTAATTTAAATTAATTGTATAAATTTGTCATTGCCTGTATCGCTCACCTGTATTCGTCCGCCAATCGAACTTCTATCAGGAGATCGTGTTGGCAAGTGACTCGTACGCCTATCGGAGTACCTGAGATAGCGTGGATCTAAAAAATTGGATTTAACAGATTAATAAAAATAAACTACGAAAGGTAAACTAACATTCAAAATTAGCTTCCTTATTTTTGTCCAATAAGGGAATTTTTTTTTATCTCCACTGTAAAAAATGAATGTTGTTTTTACATTATAATACAGCTAATTTTATAGTAATAAACTGTAAACATTGCTAATTTTACAGTAATAAACTGTAAAATTGCTCATTTTGCTGTACTAAACTGTAAAATTGCTAATTTTACAGTAATAAACTGAAAAATGAGCACATTTTACAGTTTATTACCGGTTATTTTTAACCAGTTTATTATTATTTAAATGTTCTTATTGACAGTTCAAAAATACCTCTCTGCAGGGCCTCAGGATGGACTTCTAAATGGGGTGGGGGGATTCTTCTCATGTCTATAGGATCAATGGGAGGAGGAACATTCCTGAAAAGTAAAATACATTTAGTTATTGATTTTGTTTCCAATGAAGTTTCCGAAAACAAACAAAGAAAAATGTTTTTCTTTACAGTAACAAGCAGCATAGAAATTTTATTTGCAAACTTATTATATTTGCAAACTTATATTACAATTTAATTTCATTTCATTACCATTCCATAAATTATTGCATCTCTTTTGCAAAAGTGCCCTGAAGTTTCTCCGTCTACAGTTTTAATAGTATATTCTTATACTTAAATTTTTGCTGCAGATAAGTTTTTGTTCAGAATAATCGAGAAAATTAGTTGTACTGCGCTATGTAACCCTACTAGATACAGTACTACGATAGCTATTTATTTTCTTAATTCAGCTTCTTATTAGCAAATAATGAAGGCCGTAAAAGACTTCGGTCACTAGGGACACTAGGTAAGGACAAACTCTACAAAATAATAGTTCAACATCTTGCAAAACCAAATTTTTATAGTTCACAATCATTTAATAGACAAAGTATCCGGGCATTTTCATTAATTGAATCTCTAGACAAATATAGGACCATGCGTTTTTGCACATTCAGTCTTAGATAATGTAAAATAGTAATTGTTCAATTATTCTTGTATTTGGCTAACAAACAAAAAATTGAAGAAGATACAAAAACGTATTTTTTCCTCTTTAATTATAAAAAGCTGCAAATAAACTGTAAATTTCAAATTCGTTTTGCTTCCCATGGGCAATTATTGCAGATAATGTTTCTAAAAATATCAACGAAGATAGAGTAGATTTTCATAAATGCCAATTTTACTGGACAAGTTTTGGCTTATAATAGGCAGAATTTATGCCTTTCGTTTTGAAACTTTCAGAAAACTTACCAAAATAAAACAGAAGCATACTGTTGAATATTTTTTCGCGCTACCTATCTCAAATGCACGCATGAGCCAGGTCTCTTCTTATTTATTTGAAATAGGGGGGGGGGGCGGGGGAATGCAAAGTAACATTCAACGAGGAAGTAGCGAGCGCACAAAAACTGACGGCATCGAGAAGGGAGCCTCCTTAACCTATCACCCCTTTATCAAATGGAAGCGTTCATGGCTGCCAGGCGCAGAGTTCGAGAACAAACAGTAATATTGAAGTTAAAGGTAAAAACATTAAAAATTTGATAAAATGTGAGCATTTGCAGGAATTAATTTGTCCCTGCTCGCGTACAACTATTGCAATTTTTAACTTTCATGTGTTTGTAGTCAAGAAGAGGCAGGTGAAGAAAAATGAAATAGTTTAGCTGATTTATTTTATTTTTTTTAATCGAGCAAATTAGAGATTTGTTTGGAAAATGGTAATGCATAAAGAAAGAACAACGTATTTTATAATTAACTTGCATGAAAATATTATTTTTTCATTTTTAGCAGTAAATTTGTAGCTTTAATTAATTATTTCTTTAAGTGGAAAATTTAAATTTTTTTCCTATCTGGTAAACGAAAAAATAATAATAATAAAAAGAATTTAATTGAATATTCTCAATTTGTTTATTTAAAATATTGTCAACAAATGAATAAATAAATGTATAAATACTAAAGTAATAAAAGAAGTATTTACTTAATTAATGTGTGGAAAAATAAATTAGGAAATAAAATACGAAATGAATAGGCAAACAAGTGAATAAATGAATAAATAAGTGAACTAATTAATGAATTAACGTGAACGAATCATTTGATGAAGGAATACGGAAGCTATTTAATAACTGAATGAATGAGTAAATGAAACAAACTATTTCACTTTGCCCCATCTGCACTTGACGAATTGTATTACAAATTCAAAATAAAAACAAACTTAATATCAACTAAAAACAAGCATATTTCTTGAATTTAAAAAGGAAATTTTACACATTGTTTTTAATATTAGCTTTACTTTATAGACACAAAATGTGCATAAACAGAATTCAAACTTATTACTAAAATTTAATTTAAACATGAATCTGCATCAATGTTTTTCGTTACGAACTGTCAATGAGAATAAAAATTAAAATCATCAGAAAAAAGAGAATTTTTTTGTCTTTTAAAAATAAACGTAACATAAAAGATATGAAAATGTTTAATATATTGCTCATAAATTTTTTATTGTTGCTAAATTTTTTTTGGTCCCACTTCCATTTTAAACTTTCAACTCTATCAGCTAGGGACGATCCCAAAGAAAACCACTGCCTGGAAAGTGGCTTCTTGCAAATAGCACTCACCGCAGAAGGAAAACCTATTTACAGGCTGTGGAAGTCGAGTCGAGTCTCCCTCTCCACGTGACTTCATCTTTTCCCACTGAAGAACCATAGCAACACATCAACTTACGTAACTCACTCGCTGCCAATTTTGCGCTACTTTCAAAACATGTTTAGGTAATTTTTTTTTTTTTTTTTTTGTTTCAAGTGTTTGTTTTATGTTATATTTAACTTCAAAAAATGCTGTTCACAAAAGCGTCTGTCTTTAAAAGACGTTTGTACAAGATTTGGCGTAATACATTCTGGGACGTTCTATTTCCCCATTATTAGAGCGTTTTGTGTTTTTCGTTTTTCTACTAACTCAAGGGCTCTTTAACTTTTGGAATGAATATTGGTAAGGTTAAAAAACTTATGTGAGACTACATTTACGTATTAATTAAGTAGGGCATATATTGGGGGGAAAGTTTAGAAATAAATTTGTATTTATGTGGAAAAATGAAAATGCAATGTGGTTATAGAAAGAATTTTCTACCTTAAAGAAAATTCAGCTTCAATTTGTAGGACAGTTTCATAGATGTTTGTGAAATCGGTTTTAGAATAAGCGTGAGATTTTTTCAACACTTTTTTAATTTCCATCGCATATACAATGGAGCGAAACTAATCGCTCAAAATAGTTTCACGGAGTATAATCTTGTGTACTCTAACACTTTGTTATAGCTTCTTATTTTTTACCTATTCATGTAAATATTATTTTTTTTGGGGGGGGGGGTGTATTTTTGCTAAAAAAATAAATATTTGCGTGAAGCTAACAGCACTAAATGAACTCGGGTAATTTCGTTCAACAAAAAGTTTTTCTATGGATTCAATATAAATTCATCATTGCCAATGAGAGGAAATATTGTTTGTTTCAAATGGGGCTGCGTTTAGCTTCTTACCATTTGCAGACCGAGTGCATTCCCCGAGACCGGCACCCACTTTTTCACGTGGCACCACCATCGGTAGAATGCCATTGACACGATAATTTTGACGCCCAGTTTCCCCACTAGGTGGAGGCACCTGGGCTCTATTCGATGCTAAACTGCACTACGAATTTAATTTGCCAAGAAATACTATAAGTACAATAAGTACTCGAGGGATCTTTTACATGCCGCATAACCATACGAAAAGGACGCTGTCGATTTTCTGCATCATGAAAATCCACCGACTGGAGTCGGGTTTGATTCCGCGCCTTTGGCAGGGCCGTCATTTCAAGTTTTTTCCAGGGGGGGGGGACAAAGGATACAAACACAATGCAATTTCATCGGAAAACATAAAAAACCACACCCACTTATGTGCAAAAACATTTATTTCTCAAAGCCGGGGGGGGGGGGGGGGCAATTGACCCACCTAAATGACGCGCCTGACCTTTGGGCGTTAAAGGCCAGCGTCCTAACCAATACACCGCTCTGTCGGCATGAGAGGAAATATTAAAGTCCTGTTTTGTGATGGACACTCATGCTGTAAATCCACAGTTTATCACTTCAACTTTTAGGTTAATTTTCTGTCAGCTCGTTAATAAATCTACAAGTACCATAAGCTGGGCTAGAAATTTTAAAGATATTTTCCTCCGAATCAACTGGCAGTTCGGCACAATTTCTTTGACGGTGGAACACCCTCCAAGAGTAATACCATCACAAGGATTATCGTCCCTAAGTGAACTTCCTAAGTTGTGTCTTCTTTTTTATGGCTCATAAAGATTTGAGTGTCACAATTTTCCAAATTTCCCCCTCCTTGGATTACTACACTGTTAAAACAACAGGTTGCATGTGGCACTTTAAGGGTGAAAAGTTGTAGCACCAGCGGCACTTCCTGAAGGTTGCCACTTGACTTCCTGTGGCACCATTTGGAGGGGATATTAGGCACCCTATGGTACCTTTACGTTGGCATGGGTCACTCATTGGGTGCCATAAGGTACCCATAGGATGCCACTTGACTGTATATGGTACCTTCAAGGGTACCAAAGGGAGTCAAGTGATACCCTTCAGGGGGTGCCGCTGGTGCTACAACTTTTCACCCTTAAAGGTGCCACATGCAACCTGCAGTTTTAACAGTGTAGTTCACTTTGACAGTGCGCTCTTACCATGCATATTCTGAATTTCTATCGAACAACCAACCTTGTAGGAGAGAAAGAAAACCGATTTTAATGGAAAGTAAAGGCAGCTAGTGCATTTAGTTTTTGTCGGTAACATGTCTGGCAAAAGTAGGAAAATTCCCCTTAAAAGTCGGAAACATTCCTAAAATTAAACTGGACGCTATTCGTCCCAGATCAACATCTCGCTTCCTTCTGGCGCGTTGACAGAAGACCACAACCTATCACCCTCTGGTACGCGCAGGACTGCACTCAATGTTTTTTTGCATTTGGTGACTTAATATTGTATTTACAATCATTTAAAGTAAATTAGTGCACTTTGACAGTGCGTCACAGGTACGTACAGGACTACACTCAATGTTTCTTGAATTTGGTAACTTAATATATTGCATTTACAATCATTTAAAGCACATCCGTATGGCACCCTTGGAGGTGCCATACGGAGTCAAGTAACACTGGGTACCTTATGGCACCCAATTGGGTGAACCCTGGCACCCTAAAGATGCCACAGGGAGCCTAATATCACCTTAAAGGTTGCCACAGGGAGTCAAGGGGCACCTTCAGGGGGTGCCGCTGGTGCTGCAACTTTTCACCCTTAAGTTAAATTACACCATTAGTTTTAACAGTGTACCAATGACTAACTTACTGGTTAAAAGTTTGTATACAGAATTTATGTTGTTCTGGCTTTAATTCACTGGTAAATTTAGGCACAATTTATCTCTTAGAGACAAATCATAAGATAATAATGCAAATCTTGCAACAGTGCTGCAACAATAAACAGCCTTTCTTTTTTCTTTCTTCTTTTTGAGGAGGGAGGCAAAAGAATCGGTCTGCTATGTTGTTGTTAAAGGGCTTCTGTTAAAGACTGCTTTAATAGGAGCATTCGCAGTTGATTCTATTTATATACAAAAAGATATGCTTCACCAGTAGGAGCAAAATTTTGGATTAATAAGATTGTTGCATCTTATAAATATGCCACTTTAACTAATGTTGAGAGATGTTAAAAATCTACTAAAGTTGAGAATTTCAAGTTTCAAAGAGAGAGTCTGCCTTCAATTTCTTGAAGTCAAAGTTCTGATTACATGCACATTTTTTTGCAATCAAGACATATTTCTAAATAAAACAGATAAATGATTAAACATATGTACCCATAGGGCCGGGATATGAGCAGCTGTACTTGGTGGTCATTCTTAGACAAGGCAATAATACTAGCTACTTGTTCTTTAAACTTCCCTCGGAGTGGAGTTCCATTCCATTCCAGGACCTCATCACCTTGCAAAAAAAAAAAAGGGTAAAGATCTAAAATTACATTCATGTACGTTCTAGTGGTACGACATCGATGAAAAAACATCGATGTCTCCAAACATCGATGGTCAAAACTAAACAATGATGGTATCGATAAACATCAATGTTAGGAAACGTCGACCTTTTTAATGCATATACCTGAATAATAAGCTACCCAATAGCCGTTTTAAAACTAGCATTGAATTCACAGCCTGTATTTATATATAATATTTTGCTGCATGGTAAGAAAATTTTACACTGCAGAAAATGAACTGTTGCTTTTACAGAATAATACTGGCAGCTGAGGTCTCAATTTAAAACTAAAATGCACAGTCATAATCTGTAAAACTAAGAATTTTAGTTTCTTACTGTAAAGTTATCAATTTCACAGTTTATTGCAGTAAAATTTAGCTGTATTATACTATAAAAACAACAGTATAATACTGGCAGCAGAGGTTCCAGTTTAAAATTGAAAAATGCACGGTAATAACTGTAAAATTAGCAATTTTACGGTTTATAACTGAAAAATTAGCAATTTTGCAGTTTTTAACTGTAAAGTTAGCAATTTTACAATTTTTTACTGTAAAATTATGAATTTTTACAGTTTATTACTGTAAAATTAGCTGTATGATACTGTGAAAACAACATTCATTCTTTACAGTGTAGATACCAAATAAAGGGCCAAGGGGAAAAAAAGATGAAAGTGACCAAAAAGCGATTTCGAGAAAAACGAAGAACAAAGTTTGATTTCTCGTAACTCCCTTTGTAGTTAATAGAGTTTTCATGCACATTTCGGTCGATTCTCATCTTTTTCCCCCCTTGTTGCTCTACCAGATGATATTAATCCTTCATAGCCCCTAGGTAGTGCTAATATCTCAAAATTGACGAAAAAGTGACTTTCATCTTTTTTCCTTCTAAAAATTTCATCCTTAAATAATTACCTGTTTTACTCCTTCTTATTATTCTTTCTTTCTTAATATTTTTTTTTTTACATTTATGGCATTAAGAAGCCAAGTGGGTTGTTTCAAAATGTATAGTGTTATACTCTTGAAATCAAGTTGTAATGATTAAAAGTGAACTTAAGTAAATAAAATAACCATAATAGAGGTCAAAAAAGAGTACTGATGAAAAATGACACTTGAAGGTATGACTAGCATGAGTAAATTTCGATAGTGTAATGAATCTGAAACAAAGTAATGATGCATTTATTTTTAAAGTGAAAAGTAGACTCTAATTTCATGACTATTTTCTATACATTATTTCTAATAGACTGTCTATTTACAGCATTAATTGCTGATGTAGTATATTTGTCAAATCTTAAATAAAGATGTATATACGTAGGCGAAAACGAAAGTAACAAACGTATCCTAATCAAGAGAAAAAAAATACTTATTAAAGTTTTTAGATAAAGAATATATTATAGGTAGAAAGAAGAAATTCATTAGTGGAAAAATTATGTTTGAGGATTATTATTAGCTGTGAAAACAGTAGCCTTTGTTCACTTTTATGCAGTTTAGAATTCTGACTTAGAAATATCTCCTGCAAAAAATAGAATTCAGTGCTGGCAAAAATTCATCAGTCATATTACTCAATCTTTCCGAACGCGAATTCCAAGGTTTCTTTGTTTCAAATGGGGCTGCGTTTAGCTTCTTGCCATTTGCAGACCTAGTGCATTCCCTAAGACCGGCATCAACTCTTTCATGTGGCACCACCATCGGCGGAATGCTATTGACACAAGAATTGTCACGCCCAGTTTCCCCACTAGATGGATGCACCTGGGCTCTATTCAATGCGAAACTGCACTGGGAATTTAATTTTGCCAAGAGATACTATCTGCCAAACAAGTACTCGAGGGATCTTTTACATGCCGCATATTCAAATTATACGACATGGACGCTGTCGATTTTCTGCATCATGAAAATCCGCCAACTGGAGCCGGGTTTGATCCCGTGCCTTTGGGTGCGAGACGCCAGCTTCTTAACCGCTATACCACTCGGCCAAATTCAAAGGTTGCTGAGCAGAAAGGAAAGGTCGTGAGGGTGTCCTTACCAGGGCGTATGTGGGCAACTCGATCGGCCAGGCTATTTTCCCGAATCTTCTCGACGACTGCCCCCACATGTCCCGTTGTGTCCACTACCTGATAGCCAACCACTTTCATGCCGATATTCTGGCGTCCTCTACCATCGGGCAGGGGGTCTTTGTGCAGCACCATCCGCCCCAGCCACCGAGAACCGTCTTTCGATAATTTCCAGGACACGGTGTGCTAAAAGAGAGGCAGAAAGCATGTACCCAGATTTGGCAGTGGAATTCAAAATCTTCATATTCAGTTGCATTTTTTATCCTCATTTTTGAGAAACGATTTATAGACATGTTGATTTACAGAAATGGGTCAAATAACTCTCAAAATACAAAGCAGCAACAAGAGAAATATAAAGATCTCCCAATAAATAACATTTCTTATAGGTAGGAAAGAATTAAAATGAATTTGAATAAGAGATAGAATAATGCATTATTTTTCGAAATTAAAAAAAAAAATCTTTACAAAGATATATATTGATCAAATGAAGCAAACATATGATATGCAAGCTCAAGAGAGACTATTGTTCATAGTACCATGTCGTTGTGTGTGTGTGCGTGTTCTTTCTTTTTTTAGTTGTCAAAAATATATGTTACTTGGTTTTAAAAAATATAAATATTTGGTGGAAATATAGCAAACTTATACAGGAAAAAAAAGCGGGTAAAAACTAATTAATCACTGTAAATGTTAAATATCTTTAGTTTTTTTGCACCCAATATCTGACATGTAATGTAATTCGTCTGCTGTTAACCGTTGTTTAGGTTACAGTTGCAATTAGTATTTCGAATTTAAGATAATTATAACAAAAAGAAATATTAATTTTACTCTTCCTATGTACAAAAAAAAAAAAAGCAATTTGAAATAGTTTTCTGGAACTACATATACATGTTTTAATCAAAAATTTCCTCTTTTTTAAGCTAATAATTAAATGTATTTATTAAAGAGATCCAAATTTGTCATTGTTATCATTTAAAAAGTGAGTTTAAGCTTTTTTTCAAAAGAAGTTACATTCAAACTTATTTAATTTAAATATTATTTACTCATCTTTTTCTTGGAAGTAATTTGACCCTTCTAATACAACTATACCCTTTGTGACCTTAACATGCTTTTCAAAAACAGAATTAGAATATCTTGAAAAAGTTTGGTAATTGTGTCTAGTTATAATTCCTTTTAGTTTCTTAAAAAATAATGATAAAAATATATGATGATTCTTTAATATAATCATTGTTACATAAATTGTATAACACGGCAGAAATAATTGACAAGTTTGGTCACACGCGAACAGTACTTGGTTTATTATATAAAAAGACTGATTGATAGTACAAGGGTTAAATAGAGAAATATTGTCCGAATAAAACACAAAATTAATACAAAAAATACAAAACATGATTGGTCCACCAGAAGTCTGAAATAAAAATTATTTTTATCAACATTTAATTATTTTTAATCATTAAAAATAATGAATAAGACAAAAGTGCGAGAACATGAAAAGATAACTTGGCTACCGGGTTTTGAAGCAAGGAATGGATGAAAGAAAGGAAGAGAAAGAGAGGGGAGGAAAAGAGGATAGGGGGTAAGGGGGTGCGCAACGAGATAAATATGTAGAGTGCGCACTTGAAACTTTAAAAAAGATTCGAAGATGAACTACAAGACTTGAAGGAGGGAAATTATTTGTCTCATGCCCTCAAATGATTTAAAAAGTAAGAATAATCAAGAGATTAAAAATTCGGTAATCATCTGCTAGTACGTGTAGACAAGCATTTATTGCAAGCAAATACCGAATATTTTAATACGGTATATAGAAAAGACTGCAAGTGAAGAGACTGAAAGGCACATTCAACTCGATTGTGTTCGATTTAATCGAATTTTATCTGTCGGCTGGCCCGTCATTTAGGGGGGGAGGGGCTTTGAGAAATTAATGTATTATATAAAAGTATGTGTGGTTTTTATGTTTTCCGATGAAATTGCACCGTAATTACAACTTTTGCCCCCCCCCCCTTCGGAAGCACTTGAAATGACGGTAAATCTGTCAGTAAGGTAACGAAAAATTTCCTTCTGGGTGGGACAAAGAAAATATCTGACTGCGCTATTGGTGGATACAAGTGACATTATTCCATTTTTTCGAACTTAGTTAAAGTTGAACATGCCCTCTAAATTCAAAGAAGAGCGACTCTTCGGTATTTGCTTACAATTCTGCCTCAGATCCGACAACAGGGCAGTGATTCGTTGCCCTCGTGGTCCACCAGGGGGCTCACTCTACCTATGTATCTCGCTGGAGGTGGTGCGTGGTGGCGGCGGAGTGTTTTATACCTTGTGCAAGTCTTCGTTCAAGGTGGCGCTGCTGCTGGTGTCGATGCCAGAGTCCTTGGTGTTCCCTTCCCCTGCGTCCCAGCGGGGGTGTCTGCGGGGTTCGTGCGGGGGCCGGCGGGGTTCCGCGGGTGGGCCGTCTCGCTGAGAAGGGCGCCGCCGACGCCCGTCCCCTGCAGAAACACACAACACGCTCAAGTCCGCCCGCCAGCTCACTCGCAAAACAGCCTTGCCCGCCATCTTTTTCACTCATATACATTCAAGATCACTTAAAATCCAACTTTTTTCCAACTAAAATCCAACCTGAAGATCAACATTCCTCACTGATTTTACTTTGTTGTGTCCCGATGCATTTCATTATGTCTTTACGATTGGCAAATAACGACCACATGACCCATTGCGACGTGGCCTTTGAGGTTTAAATATTTTTTAACCTGACTCGCAAAGCAGCTTTTCCCGCAAGCTTTTTCACTAATATACATTCAAGACCACTTTATTTCATTTAAGTTTTTGAGCGATCAATATTCTTCACTGATTTTACTTTGTTGTGTACTGATGCTTTTCATTATGTCTTTGCGATTGGCAAATAACCACCCATTGCGACGTGGCCGTTGAGGTTTGAAATATTTTCATTGAAAAGAAAAAAAGGTTTTCCGAAAATTTGATTCCTCAAATGCCTTTTCCAGAAATTAGTAAAGCATTTGTATCCGAAGTAAAGATGTATGCTGCTCTGTGATCCCATAAGCAATTACAATTAACGCAATACATCGGAAATTAATTTTAAAAAAATAATGAAGTTAGCAGCTAATTTTCTACTGCATCAAACGTGAATTTAAGGCAATCAAGTTTCAAAACATCCAAGGTGCAATAACCTGTTGTTTTTGCACTTTGAACTTATCTCCAGAGGAAAATGAAAATCAAATAAAAAACATGCTTGCTTTAACCATCATATGCGTCTGCAACTATTAGAACTTGTACTTTTTCATCATAGTGATTAGTAATTTTGGCATTTACAGTAAATATTAGCTCATTGAAGTTAGCTATCAAAGACAACTACCCAAGTAGCATACTTCGTTTTATAGAGGTTGTAAAATGGTTATTAACGTTGTAACAACTGCTTAAAAACGTTAATAAAACGCTTAAAGTTTATTTGTGCTACTTGGGTAGCTTTTTCAATGTTATCATTTTTCTACTTTTACGTAATTTCAGAGCTCTACTGACTTTCTCTTTCGCTATAGTCTTCAGTTAGTCCTAAGAAAACGGGATCAATCAGTCACAGAAATCAAGATCATGCAATATTATTTTAAGATAAAACTTCATACAAAATAACAAAACCGCAAACCCTTCAAATAATTCATGTTTGGCTATGCTCAGCCACAAAAATGAGAACGTATTTCTAAAAACTGTTTTACTGTGATGTTGAATAAGTGTGCTATAGAAAGAAGCATAAACTTCGATAGCAATGCAAAGAAGGTTTCTTTATTTCGTGGTTAAATCAGGTCTTCAACGACTAATATGTTGCATAGAAATGCTTCCTAATCTGAAAATCTTATCAGTTTTCTTGGAATAGGTACACATTAAAATTGATTTTTAAGAAAATATAATTTTATTTAGTTTTTAAATACTTATCAAAGAACTTGGTGCATTTGTTTAAAAGAAAATGAAATCATTCAACTATGAAAGCCAATTTTCTAATCTCATTCCTTGAAACGTAAAAATATTTTTAAATTACTAAACACATTTTTTTTTAACTGCAAAGGGCTAATGGTAAGGAATTCGCACCGAGTTGTTATCATCCATTCTTTCTTTCTTTTTTTTTCTTTTAGAAGGCAGCAGACATTAAGATAAATATGCGCTAAATGTGACTGCTTCAACGATAAACCTTCCTAAATTGGCCTAACCCACATGTAAGTTACTTAGAAAAAATGTTCTTGTCAAATGCAACCTTTGTTGTGAAACCGGACTCATTATTAATCTTCAGGTATATAATTTTTGTTACTGCTTATTGTTATTTTTAACACATGAAACTATATATTGTGGTTTTCTTTTCTTTATTTCTTTCCTTTTTTTAGCAGAAAATTTTCAGTATAACGTTACATAACTATAAGTTTGCAGGAGAGAAAAAAAATTGGCAAATATATATGTTTTTTAATTATTATTTCAAGCTCAAGTTTTCGAAAATTAACTTTTTTAAAAAGAAATAACGGCAAATAAAAAATGTCTTTGGCTCCAGTTTTTGTTAAAAAATTTCATTCAATTAGTGAATTAAATTCAAATCATGTTGAATTCATAATCCTCAAACGAAATAACCTTATATTTCTATAACAGACGGGAACAGTATGCACGAGCAAAGAGCAGAATTGCAAAAGACGGAAATTTGGCGATAGAAAAGGGAATTATAAACGCTGGGGGTTGAGGAGTGAAATGAAAATAAAAAAGAAAAGAAAAAGAAAGGAATAAAGAGGCTGCGATTGACGGAGGAACTGGGGAGGCCCGGAGCCAAGAGGACACGGACGGACGGACACACAGAGCACAGAGAGGGTTTTCTCACCGAAGTCGTCTGCCGATAGTCCTCCTGGCTCCGCCAACGGAACTCCCTGCGGTACTCCTTCGCCGCCTCCTTCCGCAGCGAGACTGGAAGGGAGAGAACAAGTTACTCATTGGAAGTTAGGGAAACAAATAGTTAATACATGATCCAGAAAGGAAGAAAAATAAATAATAGGATCATTTTAATATGGAATCTTACATTGAAGTAGTGAAACGTTTAGACCTCAAGACTCAGCTCGATTCTTGCACTGCAAAAAATAAACTGTTGTTTTTACAGTATAAAGCTGGCAGTCGAGGTTCCAGATTAAAACTGTAAAATGCACAGTAATAAACTCCAAAAGTAGCAATTTTAGTTTCTTATTGTAAAGTTAGAAATTTTACAATTTATTTCCGTAAATTTTAGCTGTATTATACTTTAAAAACAACAGTATAATACTGACAGCAGAGGTTACAGTTTAAAACTGTAAAATGCAACGTAATAAACCGCAAAATTAGCAATTTTGCGGTTTATTAGTGTAAAATTAGCAATTTTACAGTTTAGTACTGTAAAGTTAGCAATTTTACAATTTATTACTGTAAAATTACAAATTTTACAGCTTATTACTATAAAATTAGATGTATTATACTGTAAAAACAACATTCATTTTTTGCAGTGTGTATGCCACAGATGCAATATCGCTTTCGTTTTCAATTCCGTCACATGACGAAGTCCACATCTGATTGTTGAATCGGATGTGATTTCGCTCACGTGACTGGCCGAAAACGATATCGAAAGAAATTTCACTGATACGAGAACCGTTCTGAATGTCTCATAGATCAAAATAAATATTATTTTTAAAATCAGCACAGCAAAAAAAAAAAAAAAAGAAAAAATTACTGATTTTTAAGCAGTTCTCCCTCAAATGTTATTGAATAGGTTACCTATACCAATGCACGGTGCATCAATTCATCGCTACTTTTATTCAGCGAAACAGTAGCATCAAACTAACCTCTTTTGCATGCAACCGCATAAGAATTGCCACAGGTGACGCATATTTCAATGTTTTTCCCCACCAAATTTATAACAATTTACGTTGTGCCATATGAAACAGTATGGCACGACTTTCTGAATTCAACACCTTACTTTTCTTTCTTATTTTTTGAAACACTAAGTTATTTTTCCAGTCTCAATAGAGATGTTGCAAGACGACGTTCGACTGCAATTTCCGATCATTCCTAAATATATCCTGCTGAAGAGAAACGTTCACAAAATCGTCTTTAGGTTGCATAAAGTGTTGAAAAATATCGACCGATAGTTTGAGCATTTGTTACGTTACAAAGAACATACCTCATGCTAAGATATAAATTGCTATGCTAATTATCCCTTTCATTATTAAATGAAGCTGCCATTTTTATGTCGATTTTAATCAGTTTTTAAAAGAAAAAAAGGCATTTTTTTACTGTGTAGAGCCGTTAAAAATCCAATAAAGAATAGTTGTTAAAATAATCAAGTATTTTGTTTTATATAGAGAATGGTACGGAAAGACATCCATGAATTAACGTAAATTTCATCATTATCGTCAAAACACACACTGAACTGTTTCGTACAAATAATTTACCCTTGAAGTCACTTTTAAAAATAAAGTAACACATGTGTTTCAGTAATTATAACATTACACTAGACGACATAAAACTAGCGGCCTTAAACATTCAACTTAGGTTGGCTTTTTAAAACCGTAGAAAGAATAGTAAAATTCTGCAATTAAATGTTTCTCACAAATTACATATTTTTTTTTTTAAGGAAGTGTATTTTACTTTTCTTCATAACAGATGTAAATGCCAGCTTAACCATTGTCTTTACGGGATTTGTTCAGTGTATTAAGATATATATTTATATTTTTTTATAGTTATAATTTTTCATTTAATTAATTAATTTATTTATTTATTTAATTTTTAATTTTTTTTATTACATGATTGTAAATATTTTGCTTAGCCAATTTGTTTTCTGTTTATACTAAAATTTAATGTTTACCCCTGTGGGTTAATTTATAAATTTTCACATGCGTCATCCCGTAATTTGTGAAATTTAATTGTTGAATACGTACAAAGAATTTAGAAAGAAAAGTGTATTCAGATACACATGTTTTATACCGATTTAAATATGTAGAAAAATCCTTGATTTTGATAAACGTCAAAATGTGTAAGGTATTCTTTTAGTTGCGTAATTTTTTTTTTTTTTAAAGAACCGGGCAAAAATTGTAAAAGCTAATATTTTTTCAATATTAATTTATTTATCGGTTGAATTAATGTGACTGATAGCAATTATTAGTTTTGAGACATTAATGCATTCAATATCTATTTTTGTAAGACAAAAGAGGAAAATAAAGCAAGCATTTTATCAGAAAATTTTCTTTTTAGTAAAAAAAAAATACGTTTTATGACTAATAAAAAGTAACGTCTAATAATTTCATAAAGAACTTTTATTTTCAAAAACAACATATAATTTTATTTACGGAATACTGCATTAAGTTTCCTGATTTTGAAAAAGACGGTACAAAATGTAAATAAACCGAAATTCTCTGACTGAAACACGTATAGTTGAAACATGCTTTGTTGGTTTCAAACAAATTTGGGACGATTTTGTTCCTCCTCTTCATTAAATTTTAAAAAAGATTCTATGTATAATCCTCTGATAGCTTTGTAATCCCCAGTTTATGATCTCGGATTATTCTGCAGTACAAAAGAGAGGAAATATTTTCATTTCAGTATGGATAGATTTCTTTATGCATAGCATTAGAATATCCCCAAGCCAATGTTTATTGAAACAAAAGCTTTTACCCTATAATACTACAGCCGTGATTTTTCCAAATAAAACTATAATAGACGATAATAATGAAATATTCGCAAAATTTGCGTTATAGTAAATGATAGATGATACTAAAGACATTGCTGCGAGAAATCGTAAAATCGACTCTATTATCCTTAATATTATTTTCTTCTAGGTTTTAAAGCTACCGTAAAATGGGGTGTATAGGAACAGCGGGGTCAATCGGAACAAAACTTCCCGACCGTGCAAAGAAATTCTTCATAAATATAATATTGGGTATTTTTCGCCATGAATTTTTTTTTTTAGAAAGGTAAGATCATAGGAAGTAGGAAAAATTACTTTTGTCAATCTGGCAACGCTACTGGCTTCTAAGGAGGGCTGCACGTGGAATGCTAGAAAACAGCACATTTTCATAGACTGCAAAACTTCATATGCAAGAACAAACCTTCTTATATTTGAAAACTAAGAGTGGTATGTCTCAATTATACATGTATCTGAACAACAGAATTCCACATTAGAATTTACATTTTTTATAAATTGTGTCATCAAAATGAAGAATTCTGAAAAATGCCTTAGGGAAAACATTTGCGGGTGAATCGGAGCACTAAGTTTTGTTGTTCCAATTCAAACTTATTTGAAGGAAACTGTTTGAAAAATCAAGATTCTAACCCCAATTCTTCTAATCAAGACTAGGACAAGGATTTATTTCTGTTTATCCCTTCTCGTAAGCAACTTAATCTTAGAATGACAAAAAAATGCAGATTTCAAAAGATTTTTTCTCCAGGAGATTCTTTTTTACTTAAAATACGAGGGGAAAAGTCACATAGACTTTATGTAGTAAAAGTCCAGCACACACACAGTGATGAATAAGCGAAAAAATCTTTCAGGACAATCCCCGAAACCCAGAGATTTTAAGAAACCAAAGAAAAGGCAGAGTTCATCCCAGGAGATGCTATGAAAAAACTTAAGCCAAGTCACAATTGCTAGTTTTAAGGACAAGTACATATTTGTGGACGACATGAGTGACTTCCATTCATGTTAAATCTTTGTATTTCAATTCAGAAGCATTTCTTAAAATTAATATTAGTTTTTTATAAGTTCAAAATTATTTTGAGTTTTGAAAAATTATAAACGTTTACTGGTATTGAAATTATACATTTATTTGACAGTAATTATTTGTTCTTATTCTCCCCCATCAATGTTACTCATGTTTGTGAGATCTATTACAGGTTAAATTGAAAAAAAAATAAAAATTTTAACATGTGTTCCGATTGACCCCTATCTGCGGGGTGATCCGGAACACCCCTAATTTCCTATATATATGAATAATAACTGTTCGAAATGTTTTGTCTTTGCTTGGAGTATCAAAAGTAAAGCAAGACCGAAGTTTTTACCCAAAAAATCAAATGTTAAAAAAATCTTTTAACTGCTTTTTTTACAATTAAAGCTGAAAAGTGTTCCGATTCACCCCATTTTACGGTACGCTTTTATTTTTTTACTTTCGCAAATGTTTGTAAGTGTATTAATAATTTTATCCACTAGTATGTTCCGCTTCAGATAAAGTATTATAGATTGTTTCCCCAATATTCCACATTCACTTTTTTACTACATTACCGTGTATCTATTTTCTTATAAATAGTTTCCCTTAAATTAAAAAAAAAAAAATGCTTGCAATTCTCAACAAAATAAGCTTTTCTTCATTCGCAATTGTTATGACTTTATTCATGGAAAAATTTAAATTTAAATCTGTCCGCTATGGATACTCTTCTAAACTGTAACATATATTTCTCACCTTCGATGAGCAATTTTTGCAGCATAGCTAAACATGATATAAAATACCAAATGTTACATTATGCACTTCTCCACCTGCAGAAAATGCGAAGTTTTATTTATTTTTTATTATATTCTTATAACAGCTTGATTTTTAAGAATGGAGCAATGGTACTCGGTTCTTAAACTTTTATTGGAAAATTAAATTTTCTGCGTTTACGTGTAATTTCAATATTTATCATTAAACCTGTTGATGAATATTATCAAATTTCAGCTTAAATAATTCCGAGCGCAAATTACAATATCTCACACATGCACAGGCAAATAAATTGAGAACTCTCGTTTTTAAATACATTGCTTCATGACTTACATATACTTGCATAGGTACAAAAGTAACCATTGTGATTAATAGTTCAAATTTAAAAGGTTACTGAACTCGTTCGTTAGTTATAACTCAATTGCAGGAAAAACAATCTCATTAATTATTGACTATGCACTATAAAAAAGCACGTAACTTTAGAAAGTAGGAACAATACAACGAATTTTATGAAAAAAATTAAAACGCTATACATATTTTTTTAACATTTGCATCAAAATCTGCAATCAGCATATTTCCCCAATTTTATATAAATCTACTTATGTAGGGTGAGTTCTGGTAAGTGCGTCCACGGGGTAAGTGCGTCCACTGGGAATTATATGAACACTGTCGTGAAATGGCTTCTGCAACACATCGACTATGTTAGATAACTGTCTAATGATAATTTCAATAGGTAGAATTCAGGCCTGGATTCAATAGACGAAACACAATCAGAGACAACTTAAATGTCTTCAAAAAAACTCTAAAGTAAAGATTGAGAAGGTTTTGTTTCAGTTTCTCTTGTAGTCATACCAAGCAATTGAAGTCAAGAAATGCAAGAGGTTTCTTTTGAGTAATAGCTACTAATAACATACATGGGGTATTTTGATCAAATATTCTAACTAAAATTTGTTTATATGACGGTACGCACTTTCCCTTTCTGTAAAGTAAGGTGGGGGTAAGTGCGTACCATTTTGATGGGGCAAGTGCGTACCACTATCATGAGGCATATGCGTACTATTATGCGAAGCAAGTGCGTTCCATTATGATGAGTCAAGTGTGTATCATTACGTGGAAAATCCGACTCTAGTAATTCACCTTTAATTTTGCTTATAACTCTTTTATAAGCCGATTATAAATCCGACGTCATTTCCACCAAGTATTTATATTTACATTGAATGCGGCATAAGATTTCAATTATATTCATTACCTCTGAAATGTATTGGCTTTTAGATATCAGTTAGTAAATTTTTCGTTGAAAATAGCTATCATAAGCTATACTTAATTTAAACCATAATGACAAATGAAGCAATGAAATTAAGTGAAACACTAAATAAGGAACCAACTGATTCAAAAAGCGAAGGTGGTGTAGTGAATAAATTATTTTGAAGAAAATTAAGAACACCTTGTGAAAAACTATTTCAATGTACAAGAAAAAAAAAAGTACAGGTATCATATCATGATCAATTATTTTCTTATTTTTTTTTCTCTCTTTATTTTGTGTTTTTTCTTACTGATGCTGATTCTAATAAGAAAAATATTTTAAAACCGTATTTTTTCGAAAAAAAAAACCCCGAATTGTTCACTCAGGTCACCTAACGATCTACCATATAAATAGAATTAAAGAAAATCACAGGGGTACGCACTTACAACAACGTCATTGGACGCACATGTCTCATCTTACATTTAAGAAGGGGTAAGTGCGAACCCTGGCTTAAACACAGACTGATAAATGTATTAAACTAAAATAAACTATGTAGACTATAAGTGATTATTACTAAATAAAAACAACTTACATTTGCTCACTTGGCCTTATTAAAAGGACAGAGAAAGAATCACATACACAACACTCTCAATTTTCAAATCACAGTTGTTAGCTAGACAAGTGGGATATCACTGATTGCGTTTCATCTATGCAAGCAAGTGCTGATCTCTAGTATTAGGAATTATCCCAAGGTAACTACTTAACATATTTAATATGTGCCAGAAGTTTTTTCCTGTTCATATTCACATAATTTAAGGTGGACGCACTTACCCCGCTAGGTAGGGAAAGTGCGTACCTTAGAATAGGTGTCATAAACCAGGTCACAAAACCTATGCTTATGGTTTATTTAACATATTATATGCTTGAAAATCTTAGTAAAGGATCTGGAAAGAAAACTAAAAAAAAATTGTGATTGTGCAAGATTTTTCAACAGAGCAGCATCCTTGAGAACATGAACTTTGAAAAAAAGGGTACGCACTTACCAGAACTCACCCTATTATTAATATAGTAAAAAAAAAAACCTTACTCCGCTCCCATAAAGTTATTGCGCTCAAATACACGGTATGCATTTTTCGGTTCTTATTCTATTACGGGCAACTTTTTCTTTATATATATATATATATATATATATATATATATATATATATATATATATATATATATATATATATATATATATATATATATATATATATATATATAATTATTTATTGATTTATTTATTGCAAAATTGTAAGAGTTTCCCATTATTCAAAAATATTTTTTCCTTGAAAGAACACAGTCGAAAACATAGGGTGAATTCTTCTCCCCTTAAGATTTGACTCTTTTTTTTCTTAGAAAGAAAAAAAAGAAAAAAAACTTATATTAAAGGACACTCATTCGCTCTTTCATTTTTATTGATGACGACTCAAATGAACAAAATGTTCCAAGTAAGTTTACTTCATAGTCAAGCCGAAATTTTGGGGTGGATTTTTTATGGTTGCGGAACTAGAGTTACCGATGATCCAAAATGGCTGTCTACCCTGATTTACACCAAAGTTTCTTCATTCGTGTCGTCAAAAGAGACCCCACTCTGTTTTAGAAATCGGACATTTTAAAAAATTAATTAAAACCACATTGTTGAGAAAACGATAGTATTATCTGGCCCCATGTCTTTTTTTTTTTTTTGCTTATTTTATTAATATCAGGGGCTAAAATTAGTACTCTTACTGAAATAAACACCGCCATTCTTGCATGAAAGACGCAGACTTCCTACAATATCAATATATATTTTCAAGAAATCGATATTTATGGAGATACAAACATTATAAAAGCATAATATCGATGAACTGCGCGCGAACATTCTCGAAAAGATTCTTCAATCGTAAGACAAATTTCACCATTTGCGACAATGTTTTCCTCTCTGGTTCAGAAGCTCAAGTTTAAATCGTATAAGGTTTTCGCCAATTTGCCAAAAAAATGTACTCAAAGCATTTTTCACGAAGAACTTCCATCAAATACGACGAAAACTTCATAAGATTTGTGCACGCATTTCTGAGTGTGTAGGGTAATCATATAAAAAGGTGACGGAGTATATTAACCGTGTCAGAAAACTGCTTTAAAATGCAGTTTCTACACAAATTTGATCATTAACAATTCAAAAATTGACATTAAAAATCGGTACAACCTTTAATTTTTGAGTAAAAAAAGAAAAAGTTCTCTCTTTAATGACGCAAAGTCATGTGGTTGAAAACGAAGCTTGAAGTTATAAATTCATGAAAGAAGTCGCAGCATTGCTACGTTGTTTTCTTCAAATTTTTCATCACTGATTCTTATACTCGAAACCTTGTGCTAGTATTTATATTTCAACATTACTCAAAAATTCTTTTAATGTCTTGTAATATCTCGCACGTATAATTTTTGGAGTGACGGCTACAATGCATCATATTACCTCAAAAAGAATTACAATCTTCATAAACTCATAATAGACTCACTCGAGTTATTATTGTCCCAAGATAATTTGAGAAGCAATAATAGCCCGAAATAATTGCCAAAACATGCTTACATAATAGTAGAAAAACAAATGTACGCAGATGATAAATTAAAAAATACGGCAATTGAATAATTTTAAATCGTTTTCTTTTAATTAGATTTTAATTTTTCATTTTAACAATATTGCTTTTGAAAGAATCAGACTATAATTTTCACTTTGCCTTCCTTTATTTACGCTGATTTTATGATTTTTTTACAAAATTTCGCTTAAAAACTTCATTATTTAGCTGCTAACACACTTAAGAGAGATCATGAGTTGTGTCGTCTCATTAAGTGACTTTTTTTTTTGCAGGCAGAAACGTCAGAGCAATGATAACGGTGTTTTAATGATAATTTATGCCCTTTAACTGCAGTTTAATGTATATTTTTATGCAGTTTTTCATGGTCTTTCATATGAAAATGAGCTCAAAAAAGATGCATTTTGTACTGCTGTTTTTAAAAAAGCGCAACAGGTATAACCGGAACGAAATGAAATATGCAGCAAATGTCATTTATAGGATAATGCAAAATAGTAAATCTTCAAAGCCACCATCACGCATACGCGGTGTGAGCAGCGCCCTCTGAAGGGTCATTCCATAGTGACTAACGTAACATTCAGAGCTGATTTTGTAACTGTTTTTACTTGTAACTTAAAGGATAAAAAATATTTTTAGTTGTGCTGGTGGATTTACAATGTACATGGTATCTATGTACCATTTCTGCTAAGAATTTAAAACAAAATTACTGATAGTAGATATTTTTTCAGCAAAAAGGGCAGTGTGACTAACTTAACATTTTTGCAACCCTGAAAATTAATGCTCATGTTGTGAGGCAAACATTTCTCAAAGTTAAGCAAGTGTTAAAAATTGATATATTTGAAAAATGTGTAAAGTTGGCTTTTAAAAACATAAAAGACATTAATTTAATCTTATTTTTTTTTAATCTTAAGTGTCACTTTTACTCAAGATGGAGTGTGACTAACGTAACCATCGAATAACAAGCAGTAAACACACTACAAACTATTTGTTATGGCTAATCTCAGTGATAATTACAATACTTTTTTAATATTTTTTAACTTCTCATGTTGTATGATTTTTATTTATATGCTTATTTTTTGATACTTTTTTCACTTCGCTATTTTTTTTTTCTTCGGCTAAGGTTGACATTTCTATGGAATGATCCTGAACTAATGTCGAAAGCGTATAAATAGAGGACTTTAACTGGAAGTTAAGAACAGGGCATGATTGTTCAATGCCTGCTTGTGGAAGAGGATTCTGTATTAGTATACGCCGTCAAAGTTCGTCTTTTGAAGCGGCAGGAAACGTATAGGGAGAAAGAGGTCGAGCAACCCAATCTCACGTGTATTCGATAGGCTACGTATTAGGGTGGGTCGAAAAATACTTTTTTTTTTTTCAAATTTGATGATGGGTGTTGCGGAAAAGGTGCCATTGAGGGAGAAAAGTGCACATAATTTTTTTTGATTTTTTGGTCAATTTCTTGATCTACCGCAATTGCCTTGAAATTTGGAAAACATGCAGTTTTTTCGAGATTTTTTGCAGATAATTACAAAAAAAATTTTGTGTTTCATTTTCGATAACCGGGTAGAGCGGAAAAGATTCCATTGGAGGCATGGAAATTCCATAAAAAATGTGAGGTCTATGGTATAATTCTTTCCTTTTTGACAAATGCCTAGAAGACTTAAAAATTTCCTGTTTTTTTCCACGTTTTAAATTAATTTTTTTCAAAATGTTAAAATGCTGTTTTCGCCGTACTTATCAGAAACAACTACATTGCTTGCCACATATAATGTATTTTTTGATGTTAAGAGCTAGAAATTTTTTTTAAATAATTTCCTAAAAATCTCAAAAAAGACCATTTTTTCCAAACTTCAAGGCAATTGCGGCTTTTTATGTAGAACTTTGCTCCTCCAAAGGCACCTTTTCCGCACTCCCCATCTTCGAAATAAAAAAAAAAAAGTCTTTTTCGGCCCATCCTGCTACATATCTGGCGAATAAGTAGGATAAGGAAGAAGTTGGATGTGTCGGGCTGAAACGAAAGCTCAAGCAAGAATTGCAACACGTTGACTGCATTATCCTGTTGAAAGACAGCTCCAGAAATGGTTTGAAGGAAGGGAACGAGCTCAAGCACTTTACGGACGTACCTCTTGCTACTCGGATTGCTCTCTATTTATAGCAGCTGAGGTAGTCCATGATACAACATCGCAACGCAAACCAAACTCCGGGCGTTTGGCTACTATGATCTTCAATCGCGCACTCTGGGAGGCAGCGTCTAACGAAAGAGGCCATCATAGATCCAAAAAGTAGAGCAGGGCTCGGCACCAAAGACAACTTGTTGCCAATTGCCCACTTAATTCAGTGCTCAATGCAGAACCCCTATTGCAGACGCAGTTGCGTCAAGGTGTGCCGTGAAGGAGATCCTGTATGAAGGAATCCTTGCGCGTAGTCCACGGTGCAGCAGACGTCAATAAATTTGACGAATACCTGTGATACTAGATCAACGTGCTGTCAGTTGTATGGAAGAAGCTCATTCACCTCGATGCGGACCAGGTGTTTAACATCGTACTCTGGCTTCAGGCTTCTGTCATCCATTCTCAGTTTTACAGGTTGCCCCTTGCTCAACGATCCTTTGTTTTTAAATTCGCATCACTGTATAACTATTACGTTGCACACAAGCTGCTATTTTATGACAAAAAAAAAAAAACTTTTTGTCTAAAGCAGAAGATTTTCCCCAGTTCAAACTATGTACATTATTGAGTTTTCACCTCGTTTCGTTGTAAAGGCATATTTAGGTCTCAATAAGCATTGGCTATTAACAAATAACCATGCCTTATTTTCAACGTCCCGCTAGTCCTCTATTTATACGCTTTCAATATCAGAGGGCGCTGTTTACGCCTCACACGCGTAGGAGATCTGAAACTTTGTTTAACATACTATAATTGACATTTCTTGCTAATTACACTCCATACAGATGATACCTTCGCGGTGTTGCAATTTTTACAAATATTACTTTAAAATTTCGAAACGTGCCAATAAATGATAAATAAATGAAAAAACAATACAAAACAATCAAAGTATTCACATGGTGTGTACTTTCCCTTTGAAAATTTTAGATGCGCAGAATGGCATTTGCCGTATCTTTATTGTAAATAATTGTCGATGTTCCTCCTTTGTTAAAACTGTACAAAACCAAGTCTCAACAAATTCCCGCAACTCTGGAAAATTTTACTAGAAGAATTTACCGTCGTAAGAGTTCACCGTCAAGTTTACCGTCAATTAATTCTGTCCCTCAGAACCTGGCTAACGTAAGTCCACTTTAGTAACTTTTCAGCAGAGGGCTAAAACCATTGCCGATTACATGGGGGGGGGGGGGACTTGCGCTCTTTTACCGCTGTGGAATAATTATGCAGGAATTTCATTTATAGAATAACGTTCTCGTGGGTTGATACGAAGTAAGATTTTATATACATATACAACGCAGTAATAGAGTGAAAATCATCATTTTTGGACTTATGTTGTTCGGGTTCTGACGTACAGAATTTTTTTTTTCTTATTATATGAAACATGAAAGAAAAAAAAAAAGAGTTAGGAGGGAGTGACTGACCTCGGTCGCTTTCGGAGTCGGCGCAGGAAGAGGGGGTGGAGCGCGCCTCGTCCTCCGACTCGCTGCTGCCCGAGTGCCTGCGGCGGCCGTTGTTGCCGACCCGGCGGGGGCGCGGGGGCGGCCGGGCGGGCTCCGACTGGTCCGAGCTGAGCGAGTCGTTGCGTAGCGCGTCGATGGACGAGCGCCTTCGGCCCGGGGACGGCCGCAGCTCCTCGCGACTCGGCGCGGGGGGTGCTCGGTCCTCAGACCTGGAAAAAAAATGGGGCGAAGGTCAGTACAAGCTCTCTTTTGATACTTTTACAGAGACAATGCATTCAACCGACTTGAAGCCGGTACACTGCAAAAAAAAGAATTGTTTTCGCAGCATACTACTGGCGGCCGAGGTTCCAATTTAAAACTGTTAAATGCACAGTAATGAACTGTAAAACTAGCAGTTTTATTTACTTACTGTAAAGTTAGCAATGTTAGTTTCTTGCCGTAAAATTTAGCTGTATTATACTGTAAAAACAGCAGTATAATACTGGCAGCATAGGTTACAGTTTAAAACTGTAAAATGCACGGTAATAAACTGTGAAATTAGTAATTTTACAGTTTATTACCGTAAAATTAGCAATTTTTACAGTATATTTCTATAAAATTAACTGTATCATACTGTAGCAACAACATTCATTTTTTACAGTGCAGAGATAATGCATTCAACCGGCTTGAAGTCGGTAGTAAAGATTTTCAATCAGGAGGTTGTCCACAAATGATGTGATACCTTGGGGGAAGGGGGGCTCCTGAAAATGTGACATGTTGTGGCACAGAGAGGGAGGAGATAGCTAGAAGTGTGACGTCACCTGTTTTTAAAAGCATATGCTTATGTAAAATAGCATGACATCGGGAAATCCGAAATCGTGCCTTGAAACGAACCTCAAGTTTCCACCGTTTACTGGAGCATACGAAGGCCAGTCTCTTGAGGCCAGCCCATCCATACAGTATGATCTGCCTTAAGAAAAATCGAATGAATTTTTTTATGGCAAATTCCGGCCTCAAGGCCGGAGATCTGCGGGAATATCGAAACAAAATTCTTCCTGCAAACATAGTTTTCCTCAAGGTCCCGGCCTGAATCAAGCCTTCAGATTTTCCGCTGCGTGTGGAGGGTCCATGACATTTTGTAGCAAAGGGGAAGGAGGTTGAAAAATCGAAAAAAAAAAAAAAATATATATACCATCATTGATAAACAAACCAGTAACATCCTTTTATATAGCAACCTGCAACTGATATCAACATCTACGACAATGACCTCGCACTTGTTTACCTTTAATTGTTAAAGTTTCGGAATTCATCAGAAAGATTCCAGTTTATAATTTCAGAAATGTTTCTGACTTTTAAAGAGAATCTTCCTACTTTTGCCAGATATGTTGAACAAAACTCAATAATGCTACAAAAATGATTCCTAAAGTGGCCCAGCTAAATTCAGATTAAAGTTTAGTCCATATGATTGCCCTCTACTGCCGTGGGCATACATTAGTTTTATGGTACAAGCATCTTTTTTTGGATTCCGATGGAAAAAAAACTTTTTTAACCAATGGTAATTAGCAGTAACTGCATTTTTCGTTACTTTGGGCAGGTAAACGGCAGTATCTGCATGTCCACGCGAAAAATCCACTGAATGTTGCTAAAATCGGCGATATTTAGAAAATGAATCGTTGTAAATCATTTTTTGCATTATTTCGTGGCACACTAGGGCAGTGTTTCTTTCAGGCATCTCCCCGGGGGGGGCACTGCCCTCCCGGAGAAAGTCAACTGCCCCCCCGGGGGAAATCTCAGTTTGCACTAACACACACACACACACACACACAAAAGAATAACAAAAGAAATAAATCAATAAAGTGAAAATAATCAATAAACAAACAAGTAAATATTAAATAGGTATAAACAAATGAAAGCTTTAAAACATATATCGTATTTGTGTGTGTGTGTGGGGGGGGGGGGGTAATCAAAGATGGCCTGCAATTGTATCTTAGGACGTCAGTTTCGGAAAAATACTGTCCTGAATTGCATTAATATTCATAATGCTATAAGAGAGAGAGTCTAGAAATGCGTTTTTAGGACTTTAATTTTTAAAAATTTTTAAGTTCTAACTTTTCTCAAAGATGGTTTTTAATGCAATTTTGGAAAAATATGGGAGAGGGGATATCGTGGATCCTATCCTTTCACTTATCGACCAAAAATGACTTACTATTGAGATTCCAGGATTTCAATCTCAAAAATTTTAAAAGCTAAAGTCCTAAACCGATCCCATTCTCTGATGCCATCAAAATGCACTAAAATTGTGTTTTAATGTTTCAATTTCAAAGACTTTTCCTGGGTGAAGTTCCGAACTCGAACCCTAACGTCATAAGAGACGCCTTACATTTTCCTTTTCAGGACTTCAATTTCGGAAAAGTTACAAAAGAGTTTCACAAACTACGTTTATCTCCCCTGTCTCATCAAACATATAGCTTACAATTTCGCGTTTAGGACTTAAATTTTGATTTTATTTTCTTGAAGAGAGCTTCAAAACCTGTCCCTTTCTCTAACTTCATCACACATACCAACAAATGCGTTTTTAGGCCTTCAGTTTGCAAAAAAAGAAAACCGAGGGAGAGCCTGTGACTCCCTCTCCCTATAGGGACCTTACCTTAAATATCATCGCAGGTACAATTGCGCATTTAGAGCTCCAATATCGAAATATTTTGAAGATGGTGTCTTGAACTTCATCCCTTACCGAACGTCATCAACGATCCTATACATTTGTGCATTTAGGGCTTCAAGTTGGAAATTTTTCTGGGGGAGTGCCTCTGAATTCCCCTTAATGTTTTTAAATATCTAGCAAATTTTGTTTTTGGAACAAAACAGTTTTTGGAGTTTCAGTTTCCAAAAATTACCGGGCCCAAAACTGAGTTTTTTAAACATTTGTCGCCTCTCCCATGGGGATGGTGGCCCATAGGAATTTATTTAGGGAGGGGATAAGCCAATCATTAAGATAAATTTACGAATTAATGTTTCAAAATATTAAAGTTTTTATTGCGAGTAAGAAATTTTTAAGTTATTTCGGAGGCAAGGAGATGTTGTTAACATCCACTCCCTTTAATACGCCTTTGGCAACTGCGGATCCAGCTTTGGGGCAGGTCACTGTCGGAAAAGGAGGGGGGGGGGGCAAAGTGAAATTTTAGGGGTCAACTAGGGGGAGGATTTGCCAAATTTATCGAAATCCAAGCTGGCTTTTGTTTTTGGAGAAGGTCATTATAAGAAAGGGGGGGAGGGCAAAACTACAATTTTAGATCCCATATTTAGTGGGAGGGGGCAAATTTATCGAAAAAAAGTCCCCAAAATGCAGTTTTAGGCTATTTTTACCCCTCCCCCGTGACCCGCTGGATTTGAGCCTATCTTTTGCCCCTCCGGATTCTAAAAGTGCCCCCTCGGAGCAAAATGTCTGAAAGAAACACTGCACTAGGGACGTAAATGTTTGAATTATTATCTTGCTCATTCCAAGCACTGTTTTAACACTTAAGGCCTACTACTATCTACTAAGAAATTTACACGTAAAAGGAAGTAGTGTGGGGTCCATACCAGATTTTTTTCTTTCAAATAAAGTTTCTCTCCACTAGCAGACAATATTTTTCACGATTTCATAGATACACAAGCAAAACTTGGCAGACGACAAACAAAAATGCAGCAATGAAATGATTTTATTTACATTGTTTTGTTTTCTTTTAATTACAGTTGCTTTCATACTAACAGACGATAGTTTTTGCAGTTTAATACCTAGCTGTTGCATTTTTAATAGTTCTATGAAAAGAATCGTCAGCACAACAAGCATTTCAAGCGCTCTTTTTTTCAAAGTGATTTCTTGTTTTGATGCAAAGTACAAAGCATTAACTGATTTGTAGTAATTTTAAAACATCTGGTGTGAACGCCACACTACTTCCTTTTACGTTTAAATTCCATAATAAATGCCTCAAGTGTTAAAATAGTGCATTAGAGTGAGCAAGATAACAATTCAAACATTTACACCCCCAGTTTGTCACGAATCAATGCAAAATAATGTTTTACAATGATTTATTTTCTAAATATCGCCGATTTTAACATGATTCAGTGAATTTTTCGCAAAATGTGCCCAATAGCGCCAAATTGAATCCAAATTTAAAAAAAAAAATCATTTTTTCGCCAAATTTGTCGCCAACTTGGCGGCAAACACTTGGCGACCAAAAGTTTGGCGATATATCGCCAAGTGGTTGCACCAAATCATATCACTCAATCTGCATTGAAATTAACATTGATTTACCCCACAAAGGGGTAAAAGACCCCCTTGGGAACATTCGAATGCAACCACAAGGGGAGGTGCACAACTAGACCACCCTCAGAGCCTACATACCAAACTAGAAGCTTCTACGGCATATAGTTTTTGAGTTATGCGACATACATACATACATACACATACATACATACATACATACATACATACGTACATACAGACGTCACGAGAAAACTCGTCGTAATTAACTGGGGCATGGTCGAAAAGGATATTTCGGCTGTTTATATGTTAGTAGGTACATATGCACGTGCTGATAGGTCGAAAAAACTACTCAACATTCATTCGGGGGTGAGCAAAATCAAAATTTAGACCGAATTTTGAGTGAAATTTTCTTTGTGATCACAATACTTCCTTTACTAAGTAAAAGGAAGTAAAAATGGCTGAAGAATCATCAAGTTTTGCTTCATATTTTGCATAATACAATACAGTTTCATTATATTTTTTAATTATATTTCGCGTTCGTTTATATTAAATCTATATCAAGTGGATACACGGTATTTATGTATATTTTTAAATAAAACATATCATTCACAATGCAATAATATATTTCGTAATAACATATCTACTCCGCATGTTGTCGAATATGTAAATACTGGACATTTAGTAGCATACTGTGCAGTTACTGCCGACTGCCAGTCAATTCTGCATGACAATTACGAGTGAAAAGGGCAGGTAAACAGCAGTATCTGCTTTACCTCTCTCTGCGCTTGCAAAATCAAAATTCAATCTATTACCCAAAAAATATATCGGTATAAACATATAGTATCGCCTATGTTCGAAGTTCAATGTTTTATTGATGTTTGTGGGAAATCAAAAACGCGTTTCTTCAAATATCTCGAAAACTCATTTTTGCAGATACTGCCGTTTACCTGCCCACGGTAGTATAATTCCCGGTAAATAAGGGTGGTTTGTCGTTGAATAAGATTTATCATTTCACAAAATTAACATAAAAATACATAGTATCCCCCTTGCGCGTGTAACGTAGGCTATTTTCACAGCCTGGGAACCGCACATTCCTATGCTAGTTCTCACGGCTGTGGATAGATAAGGCGACACCTGAACGCCAGACCTTTCTTCTTACCGTGGGAAAAGATATTTTTTTCTCACGGTGGCCAAGTGGTTGGTCAGCTTGTCCAACGAGTTCAGAGAGAGCTTGAGTTGATGTCAGACTGTTAGGTTGTGTTTTGGGTCTCCGTCAGGAGACTGGAAACGGTTTTTTTTATCCGGCGGAAATCGTCCCCGGATTTGTGAGGGAACTAAACTCCCTGTTAATAGTCACGTCAGTGACTGGACCTCGTGACCAATACGAAAGAGTTAAAAGCTTTCGTTTAGTATAGTTTGTACGTTGTAT